>JAPZDZ010000024.1:11390714-11404995 GCA_029783805.1 Acanthurus tennentii | reverse complement strand
TAAAAATCTTCTATTTTGAGGGGTTTTACCCATGTCTGACATTACCCAGTTGATGTATTAGAGGCCTAATATGGGTCATTAAAGTAAGTGAAGGTTCAGGAAAATGTTCAGGATTCTGAGGGGGAGAATTAATCTTTTAGGAGAACAGAGGAAAATAAACACCGTAAAGCCACACATGATCGGTTGCTGTGTTGAATCTTCATTAAAGAAGGTCTGGTAACACTAAGTGGTTTCATGATGATGGGCTCATTCCTGTGTGATTGAGAATGACAAGATATTTGTCTGGTGGTTTGGCATGGAGGACAAAATGTGGGCTGAACACATGTTTAACTGTCCCATGTTGCAGAGAGGAAACCTGAACTGTCCCTTTTAAAACAGACAAAAATGAAAACGTCTTTATATCCAGCACACATTGTGATATTTTCAATGGAGAGCTTATGCACGTAACTAGATCCAAGGTCTTTTCAAAAACAACAAATGGAGTCTTGTGAAATGAATCTGTGGACAACAGCAGAGGCAGCAGGAGGAAATGTTCGACTGGAGAGAAGGGAAATGAGGTTTGACAGGAGAAAGAGAAGAGGGAGAGGGATGGAGGAAGAAAGATTAATGCAGACAGAGGAGAGCGAGGAGACAGCCAGGAGAGAGACAGATGATGATCATGGACATAGACACTGAGGGAGCAAAGGTTTTTCCCTCCCTTCAAAGTGCTCACTTCTCATGCGGTCCCATTTGTAATGCGGACATACATGGACCCACTCAGCATGTAATAACCCATCCATGAAACCACATGGAGAGCTTCAAAGGAGAGGTGAGATAAACTGTTGGTTTAAAATGTGACAATGGATGTTGCATAAGATAAAAAAAAATTATAGATGATACAGTGCTTAAAAAAATGGCAGATAAGGGACTCCAGTTGAAGGGTGATACAGACAAAAAAAGTCCCTTCCCAGACAACATCTGTCCAAACTAAGTAACAAGATCTGTGCAAACTGTTTCATGCCAAATTGTGTCATTTGTTAACTGTGAAAGCATGTTATCATTGTTGTGAGACCAGTCTAGAAATGTTATGACTTCACTGAGGCATCACCGAGGATGACTTACAGGAATTTCGACACATTTTCAAAAGAAAAATGCAGGACTCATCTATCAGGAGTGGAGCCTGGCCATCATTTACCCATGAGAGGACAGGAGCAAATCAAGCAGAATTGATGAGAGGTGTGAAAGGAAACTGGAGACAGAGAGGAGAGAACGTCAGAGATAGCTGAACCACAAGAGGGCTCTCTCTCCGTCACAGATGGAGGACATGGACCCTGAAGTTTCTCTACAATGCTGGGAGCTTTGTTCATCAAACGCATGTAATGCCATCTGAACAAGTGGCCCGACTAATCAACTCAGGGAAAGGTGCTCCAGGTCTGATCCAAGCCTGCTAATAGAGTGTCAGGAATCACTGGATTAACATGACAAAGACCCCCTCTGATCCTCGGAGAAAGCTCAGATAGGAAAGTAGTAATCCTGAAACAGCTCACATCAAGCTGTGTTTCTAAAGAGATGTCACATTTGTGTCACTAATGTGTCTGAGACAATTTGGATTCATATGACAAAGACCCCAGCTTTTGAAATTTAAAAAATTAAGACATTAAAAAAAAAGGAAATGCTCCCACCATTTTCAATCTATATCTATGTTGTGTTTTTGAAAGGTAAAAATCATGTGTTGCTCCTTAGCAAGACAGTGAATTCAATAACACTGAAGTAGACAACACATTAATCAGAACACATGAAGGCAGGTTAAACATAAAGCAGCAAAGCAAAGGATGAACTAGTCAATAAAGTTTGACAAGTTATGCACAGAAGAGGAAAAACATGCCCCTATAATGAATTCATGATTTTGTCACTTTATGAGAGCAGTGCCTCAGTTTTTACAGGGACATATGTTCCCCTGCACACCCACAGGAACCTTAAAGTGATTAAAGGGCACCTCTACACAACAACATAGCAAAACACTGACTCTTCATGATTATTTCATTAATTAATCACATATGGAAAATGTTCCTCAGAGTTTTGGAAGGAAGGTTCACATATGACAGTGCACTCAGTACTGACCATATGTTACATGTACCTACGTTAAGATGGCTGCTTGCGGTTCATCTTTAATTTCTTTGAAACAAAGTCGACGTTTTTATGCAACACAGGATCTCAGCATTTGTTGGAATATGAAGCAGAATGATGAGCCTTATTTAGAGAGATGACAAGCTGAAAAAAGCAATGGAGAGAGTTAGAAAGAAGACAGAAAGGGAGAGAGAGAAAAGTGGAGAGAAAGAGCAAAAGCAAGAGATGACAGAAAGGGAGGCAGAGGTCTATTTTTATTGGACTGTTACTGGAAGCAACAAATGTTCCCTTAACTTTACAGGGGAAAATTCTCCCACAAAGATTTTTTACAGACTATAGCACAGAATAAGCAAAGAAAGGAAGAGAAGACTTCTAACCCCCAAACTGGTTGGCATTTGTAGCTCCAAATAAATGGGGATTTCCATTCAAATAAATTGTCCATAGGCGATTTAGCTGGTACACTTCCGAAGCTAACAGAGAGGGTTTCAATGTTATGTCATGGAAATTAGCAGTAGTCCACCATTTGGCTCCACAAGCACTGATTTGTTACCATAACAAAGGACACATTTGGCTCAACATCTCATTGTGTAAAGGCTTTCAATGTTGTTTTGCTATGTGACCCGCTGAGGCAGAGGCCATTTTGAAATTGGTGCAATTTAAGACGTCATGCAGCACACAGCGCTGGACAGATGGAGGAATAAATTAGGAAAAAAAAATGATGTCTTCTCCTTAGGTTTTACAGACCAATTTCCACTTTAAATCTTGTGACACATTGCAAGAAATTTCCCATGACACATTAGTTTTGTGGTCTACCACCTGGACGATGCTTTGTTTTTTCTTTTTCTGCACCATTACAAAAAGATACACATTTGAGCCAGTAGTGGACTGAGGCGCTGAGTGAAAATACAAAAGCTGCATGCAGCTCAGCACCAGTGCGTAGGAGGTAATACATTTGGGGTTAAATAGATCAAAGCAGTAGTATAACTACTACACCTCTGTTGTTAAGACACAAAGGGAACTTTATTGACTATTTTTAACATTAAGAGGCACGTAGAGGTCAACTTATTCCAAGCATGTAGAGCAGCCTGCACGTCACTGCACTGTGTTGAATCCACTGAGGAGTATCCCAGAGGTCACTTTATCACATTTTCTTGCACAATGGGCCACCATGGAGGGCATTTTATCATGTTTTATCTGCCATATGTAAACCCTCCTGAGCCCACCAGAGCTCATACCCTTTTCCAACCCCTCAGAGGTCAGATGGTAAGTGTGTTTCTCTACCTTCTCTCTCTATTCTCCTTCCAGCTCGACCCTTGTTCCTCTGGTTAGAGCTCCTCAGGGGACAGGTGTGTCGCTCCTCTATATCCACCCCTCCCTGGCGCCAAGGGACAGGTGTGGGGTGTACTGGCCTTGCATTGACCTCCTTACCTGGGGGATAGTCAGGGGTCTCCTCCTCCCCCTCCTGCCATTCTTCTCTCTATTTTTCCTGCACCTATTGGCCTGACTTCCACCTGCTGCAATCCCACCTGCCTCTGAAGAGGGAGTTTGGATTTGGAGGGAGTTAATAAAGGAGGGGGGGGTAATTTAGGTAAAAGATTAAGATGGGGTAGAGGGTGGATGTGTGGGCATGAGGCAGGACAAATGCAAAAGAGTCACACATTTCCCAGAGTGAAAGCACTGAGTACGTGAGTGAATACCAGCAAAGAGTCAGACAGAGTGAGACAGACATGTGATACGCCACAGCCCACCAGTTTCCTTTGTTCTCCCCCTCCAGCAACTGACAGACAGGACAATAGCACCTGGCACCGCTCCTCCTCTCCTTCTCTCTGCATGCTCCTCATCTCTCCCTCTCCGGCTCCATTCATCTCCCTGTCGCACCCTCGCACACAGTGAAAGCTTTAAATAAAGCCAACAAAACCTCAGAATCATGTGTTTTGGTAATTGTGTGTTTGGATGACTCTTCCCCCCCGAGTTTCAAGTCTTATCTCGTCGCCCCCTGAGCAAACGCACAGGGCCAACAGTGCTTCATGGGAAAAAATGCAACATGTGGAGCATTGAGAGAGAGAATGAAACTCTTATCACAATCTGGTAAATGACACTTGTTTCACATGTGCGCTTGTGTGAAAGTCCATCACATGCCTTTTCATTTTCTAAACTCTTCCCACCCTCATTCCCTCAGATGCCAGAGGGTCATTCTTAAGGCTGCTGCATGCTGCACAAGAAGAGCTCTTTCAGATATCAGAGGGGTCTTTTCTAGCAGTGGAGGGGGTGCAAGAGCAAATTATTTCTTTAAAAAGCTAAAAAACAAAACAACATTAAAATTACAGCCAATGTTATTGCTTTTACTCTGCTACTTCCTGCACCTTTTTGCTGCTCTTCTGTAAAAGTGTCCTTTGTTTATTAGTTTTGTTTTACTGTTGTGTTTCAGCTCTTGCTGTTCAGTTTAAGGCTGAAATAACAATCATTTGAATAACCAGTTATTTTTCTGATTATTTCCCTGATTAATTGGTTGATTAGTTGATGGATTGTCAAGAAAAGGAAAAGTTTACATCGCATAAACTAATCGTTGCAGTTGTTGTTCAGATATGAAGCTGACTTTGTCACAAGTATGTAATTAGGTCATCTTTCATGTGCTCAAAGACGTTTGTTGGGGGATTAGTTTTCAACCAAAAGGCAACCACAGCAGAAAGCCAAACAGATAAAAAAAAAAAAAAAAAACGGTGGATTTCATGAAGAAAATTTCATTACAGAAATGGCATAAAAAGTACAAGATTACTCCAAAATGAGAGCAACTCTTTTCTTTTCATAATGTCATTCCTCTCTCACTGCACTTTGACTTTCCAGTTTTTAAATGTTTCAAATGATCTGGCTGAAGTTTCTAACTTGAAATATTCAAAAGAATTTTCCCCTGTTTGTCCCCGTATTTTCTCTTTTCTCTCCCTCCGCTTTATTTCTTGTTTTCTCTCACTGAACTCTTCACCCCCTGGTTGCACTTCTGACTCTGTCTCTGCTTTGTTTCTCCGCACTGAGCACACAAAGACTCATTCACACATTCATACACCTGCCCTGCACTGAAACACACACCCTCAATTATTACTTTGCATAAGAAGTCTTCATCTCTTTTGCCTTCATCGAGATCATACAGACCTTAAGTTTTGTTTTAATACATTATCTAATTGAATAGCTGTTGGTAGAGGACTACATATGTAATAAAAGTAGATTTACTGCAGGCTGGAAAGAATCACTTTAACTGCTGGACAGGGAATATAGTGCAGGGAGTGAAAAACCAAGGTATGGAAGGGCCCCTTTCCACACTAACACTCCTGAGACCTATCCATTGTCCAGCCAACATCCTCTTTGTGTGTGCGTCTGTGTGTGTGTGTAACAGGATGTCCCTGACATCTCTGAAAAGCAACTTTACCTCTCTGCACACCCCACACACCCATTCCTGTGCATTGTTTCCTACAGAGAAGCAAGAGGGAGGGGGAAGGAGTTTATGTATGTGTGCGTCAGCGAGGCACAGAAACAAAGCCAGGTAGTTAATAGGTGTGCATATAAAGCAGACAGCGAAGGAGCGCACATGGGAGATATTGTTGTTGTGCAGCAGAATGGGAGAGTTTTTCTAAAACAGGGAGTCAGACGGGCAGACAGAAGGGGGGAGTTGACCAGAGATGACAAAGGGACTGAAAGGAGGAGAGGAGAGATGGAGGGATAATAGATGATAATGTGAGAAACAGGAGAGGAGCCAGTAAAAGAGATTATCTGATTTGACTGCTCTCCATACAGCAAAGAGAGTGGACACACACACACACACACAGACACACACTGAAACACACAAACCAAAACAGAAGAAGAGAAAACACTCAAACGTTGGACTTTCTGGCCTCTTTTTCCCCCTTTTGTCTTTACTTTACTTTGTTGCTAAATTACATCTCAGAACATTGAGCAGGTGAGGAGCCAATTTCTTGTCAGCATGTTGTCAAGAACACCAGTGGAACCGACGCACTAACCTAATTTTTTTTGGCATGAGCTAAATTCCTCAAATCCAGAGTCTTGGGTTATCAAGTCTATTCTCATTTAGTTAAATACAAGCAAAAAAAAAGACTGTAGAAGTTAAGAAAGGTTAAGTTTTAACTCCACCTTTCAGCAAGAGATCAAAACCAAACAGACTGAGGTTGATCTGCTAGTACCATCCACAACCTCTGACAATAAAAATGCTTCAATAATGTAACAAAGTTAACTGAACTAGACTGCTTGGTGGATTTATGGCTTTAAAGAAATAACATTTACATTCACTCCTATGAACAATTTAGTCACAAGTTAACCTAACCTGCATGATGTTGGGACTGTGAGGGGACGCTGCACCTAAAAGTTCATTAAAATGTTACGTGTTGTTGTTTAATTGATACAAATACTGAAGTGATAAAATAAGAACTTTAGGATGGGGAGTTGGGGTGGGGGTATGTGCCAAACTATTTCTTAGTTGTAACCAGAGAGGTGACCTCTTGATCCATGTTCACACAGTTAACTTGAGTAAGAGAGACTGTTTTTTAAAAAATAGAAAACAAACTAATACCTCGTTGCTCACAGTATGAACAGAGACATCTGTTCATCTGGGGGGAGGTGGGCAGTGACATCAAGAAGCTCCCTCTGTTTGCTGCTCTGTCTGGTTCTGTGGGATTCTGGGTACTTGCCCAACTATTTGTCTGCCTGACTATGCTTTCGACTGACCGTGTATGGATTTGTGATTGAATGTAGAGCCTGAATTCAGTGCATCTCTTTTCATGACACACCGTGGATGGAGCAACATCTCACAAATAAGCGCTGACTTGTCAACAGAAGGCTATAGGCTCGAACAAGCAACAAAATTAAAAAAAGTCCTGAACAGATTCATGATAAGATCGGAGGGTTTCTGATTTTTCGTGTTGACAATGATTCTGCGGGCTGAGTTGACCGTGGAGCTTTTCGGGACACATGCCTCAGAGGCAGAGGGGGCAGAGGTTGGCTAAAATAGGGACATACCATCGTAATTTGACCATGAGAACTTTTCCATCTGCTTTGCAGTGTGCATTTCACTTGTTTGGGTTGCTGGGCACATTTTTTTTTTTTTTTTTTGCATGCGTATATGAGTATAGACGTGTGTGTTCAAGTATGTGCATCTGTGCATGTGTGTGGGCTGTGTGTGTGTGCATGTGTGTGTCTGTCTGTGCGTAATCCACAGACAAAGAGGGATGTGTATGATATTTCTTGGGCTTTAGCCTTGATGACAGAAGCGCTTTTCCATTAAAGTACTCTGCTTCTTTGTCTCTCCTCTTCCCTTGCTCCTGTCTTTGTCCCATACTCTCTTTTTCTCCCTTTACCACCTGTCTCTTTTCCTCCACCTTCACCTCCCTCCATCTTTCTCTGCTGTCCCTCAGTCATCTATCTCACCTTTTCATCTTTTTTTGACCTTGGTCCCTTTATACAACTTCTCCTGACACTGCATCCATCTAGTTTCCCTCTCCTCCTGCTTGTACCCCCCTCCTCTCTCGCTCTTGCTGTACGTTTCTAGGCCTTGTATGTGCTGACAGGCCCAATGAGGTGGTCCACTGGCAGATATCTGAAAAATGTACCGCAATTACCACTACCCCTATGTCGACAGAGACACACAGAGCAATGAAGGGGGGCAAAAAAAATCTAATTCCCCTATGGAGAAACATATATTTAGAGTTTCAACACTTCACACTAAGTGCACTAAAAGTCAGACCAAGCAGGCCATGTATGTTTTGTGTATGCTGTCAGAGAGAATACCTGTCAGTCTCAAATGATCCGCTGTCCGGGAACACACACCTAAACTTGTCAAAGAAGTGCAAAATGCGTTTCGACATGTAGGGCTACTCACATACTTGGTGACTGATTATTTTGGTATGTCTAGCTGTGATGGAACAAGAAAATAACCCAATCAGACTACGTATTATGTGTGATTTTAGTTATTTAATTAGTTGCATGTGAGGGAAATGTCTTTGTTCCATTTAAAGCAGACAGAGAGAATAAGGCAGGAGTGAAGACAATCAAGGCTGCAAGTAGAGAGCTGAGTGTTCTCTAATGTGTGAGTGCTGCAAGATGCTGAAATATCAACAGCATGTTTGTGCAACTATGTGTTTGTTTGTGAGTCATGACGAAATGCCCAACCTTTAAACAACTGTCTCTGTATAAAGTTTTCAGTGTCAAATTTTACCAAACACAGGAAGAAACTGCATCCCACAGAAATATGTGGGTGTGTATTTTTATTTCATTCATGAAAACTGAGTGCCAGCTTTATTTGTGAGAATCAAAATGTTGGACCAACAAGCTGAAATGGCTTTTATAGAGTTCAGACTTAGTTTAAGTGTCGGGGTTGGAAATAAGCGAATAGATTAGATTAGGGGACTACAAATAACAAAAAGTATCAAATGGCTCAAATGATCATTTTAATGGCAGCAGTCTACCTTATAGTTAAACTGAGAAAGGGGTGTTTACAATTGCACAAAAAATGGGGGATAACCTGAAAAAGAAACTGCAGAAAACACCAAGAGAAAAACAGTGAGGGGAAAGGATAAGGGCTGAGTTGAGGTTAGGTTAAGGATCTGCAGGCACCTAAAGCATTGTCTCAAGTTAAGGGACAAGAGAATGCCGATGACAGGTCCCCACAACGGTGTACATGGATGTATGTGTGTGCAAGGGTGTGTGTGCATGTGTGTGTATAGGAGTGAAACAGAGAAAGAGGATATCATATACGGCCTTTCAGGAAGAACCTTTGTCTGTCAGGAAGGTTTATATTGTCAACCGTGCAAAAATAACAGAATAGCTGGGACATCCCAGCGGATGTGTGTTTCTGTGTGTGTGTGTTTGGGTGCGTGTGTGCGTGTCTAACTGTCTGTAAGCAGTTTATCATGACAGTGTTCTGACACCTAGTAACAACTGTGACATTTGAAGTAACCTCGAAAAGAGAGAAAACGGACATTAACAGAGATTTTAAACCTGAAACATCATATCTAACAGCTGATATTGACAGTGGCTATTAGCACTGGATCAGTGTAACTTTAGCTTTAATGCCTGAAAGAATCACACGTGCAAACTGGACCGAGATGCATCAGTTCAGTGTTTCTCCTGCTGGGCTGCTGACAGCACTGTGAGCTGAAGAGTCTATCACAGCAGACAGCAGTGGAGGAAGTTGTACCATTGTCTAGTTTAAAGGCAGTTTAGCCGACCTCGCTAACATAAATCACATGAGCAGCCGGCAGACTGTAGTCATGCCACCCATGCTTTACTCTGTTTAACGTCATGCCGCCCTCCAGTTCTATCACCTTTTTCTCCTTTATCATTGTTCTGTGGTTTGTGTCATGATAAGTTCCTTCAACAACACAGACAACTGCTGTGAGTGTGTTTTATGACTTTTATGGATCATCACTCAGTAGCTTATAGGGGCAGCTTAACTTATCCAGGCCCTCGTGTGACCCCTGAACCTAACATAGGATGCTTCTTATGGCTTAAATTACATCACACTCTGTGGTCACAGGGTTAGGGTTGGGAGAAGGATTGTAAAGTTTACAGCGATGCTCTCTGTAAAATGACACAGCTGTAAAACAATTATGTGATGACTGAGCTGATACAGTTCTGATACAGACTTACAGTTTTCTCAACTGATAAGTACAATTTAATATGGTTCATTAAGATAGAAAATGAAATTGCCTTAGTTTAATCTTTTATTAGTCATTACAGGTAATTTTATTAACTTAGTTTAACTTTAAGACCAACAAAAATATCCGTTTTAATGTCGTCTGTATTTTAATTTGCAGAGTCTTTTAAACGCATCACACTTCTAAAGCTTCGACATGTCAGAACTTAAATAATTTGCTGCAGAGCTTTGAAACTAAAACACTTGAAAGTTAGTCCTATGGAGCCACAGAGAAACTCTGTATGAGTTTTGAGGTACACGAAACCACGTCATCCATGACAATAGGAGCGGAGGAGCAGCGAGCCGTTTTAATTGCCTGAAGCTCTGTTTCTATGCTCTAAACCTTTATGCTGCCATATTCACCATTTCAAACAGCACTCTCATTCACTCTTTTCACTCCTCCTTTGGTTCACCCTGTGTCTCTCCCTCTCTCTAACTCCCCCTCTTCTTTCTGTCCTTGTCCCTCTTTCTTAACTAGCTCTCTAATTCTTTGGCTTTTGGGCCTTTATTCCATTCAGCCTCTCCTGTGAAACCAGCTAACTAATTCATCTCCAGACAAATTGCCAATCAGCTGCGGACAAAGAGATGAGGAGAAAAGAGACTGGTCCTCAATAGAGCCAATCGCTGTTTTACTAAATGCTTCTTCAGAGGAGGAGGGGAGGAAGACGAGATTGGGGGAGGGAAAGGGGAGAGAGCGTTTAGATGTGTGTGTTTGTCTGCGTGTCCGTGGGGTGTGTATAATTTTGGTCTGTGGGGGCATTTGTGAGTGTCAGTGGGTGAGTGTGTGTGTGCCCATTAAGACGTTGTGTGTCCTCATCACCCCCTCCTGCCAGGGTTCAACACTTTCTGTATGCAGAGGTTAACAACCTTGCCGTCCAATCACATTCTCCTGTCAGGGCCCCGTCACCAACAGCAACAGGTGGTCTGGCCAATTGGTATCCTGCAGAGCGGAAAAGTAGAGGGAGAAAGAGATGGAAGGATGAAGGATGGAGAAAGAGTGAGAGCGTGGTTTCCCCCAAATAATTTACTCTTTAATCACTTTGTCCACTGGATTGTCGTCCAGGTTCTTAAACTCTGACCACAGACCCAGATGACGCTCTTTGTCAGGCTCATTAATTAAATCCAGTACTCAGCACTGATGTGGGCCCACCTGCAGCCTCCACACAGCCTCACACGAACATGTACTTTTAAGAAAACACACCAAATAACGCCAGTGTATTGTTGCTACATAGCTATCCATTTACAAGCTAACTTGTTATGAATGAAAGAGTCCCCGGTCTGTCCACTGAGCCGACTCCAAATGCCAAAACTGCACCCAAAGCAAGAATGGGTGCTGCTATCCCGACACAATTCTCAACCCAGATTTCTCCAATTCCACATCCCAAACAACCCCCCCACCACCACCACCACCCCCCGGCCCCTGCCCCAGGACTGGCTGGCATATATGAGCGAAAGCTGGCTTACGTTTCACTCTCCGGTGCCAGAATACAGTCAAGTGCCCCGACGCTCCCCAGATTTCAGCCATAATCGTGCTGACTCGGATGGCTACCCGTGGAGTAGCTTTAGCCCAATTATAATCATGTCGAGCTGTCATATGACTCAGTGACTCCATGTCCTGTTCAGTAACAAGAAAAGGACAGATTAACTGTTAGAAAGTAAAAAGTAGTTTGGGTTTTTGTTTCTTGTTTCAAAGAATTTTGAAATCATTCAAGCAATGAAATTATTAAGTTCTACATTAGAGAGAGTGTTTAATGAGTGCAAGCTACTGGATTTTAATTATCTACACGTCTTTTTGAGATTATAAAATGTGAATGTTTCTGCATGTTTGCATGACTGAAAGAAGTTGATTAGGGGACAAACACTGCATTCAAATGCTTTTAGGTACAGAGAATTGATGTTTATTCATAAAACATCACGTACGAAGAAACATGTTTCTTTCTTCGACACACCTGCATTTCTGCTGGTGAAACCTCATGCTTTGCCTACATATAAATGGCATATACAAGGTTTACACAAGAGTACATGCTTAGGACAGAAGTTCCTAACAAAGGCATGAAAAAGCCTTTTAAACAAGGAGAAGTATCACTGCGCAGCATTTGGTCAGGATGAACAAAAATTAGTTCTAGTTATGCATCATGTCTGTTCATATGAAGTTTGAACCACAGTACACCAGATAAAATGTCTGAAGTGTCTATTCTTATATAATTTTGCATGTCAAAGTAGGTTTTGCAGAAACCAGACTGTTTCCTGCCTTAACCTGAGTTTTTCAATAACTTGGTTTCCTGTGTGGATGTAAACACAGCAAGTGTCATAGAGACACTCAGGCAGAACATGTGAGAGAGGGTGGATTAAAGGTGGGGGGGCTAGTGGCAGCGACAAGTTTAATAGCACTCTCTCTATCCTTCTCTCCTTCATGTCCTTCCCTCCACACACTCTTCAACTCTTTAGCCACTAATTAAGCAGCTAACCGACTCATAAAAAGGAGACAAAAGAGGAAGGAGAAAGGGGGCATTAGTCCAGGCTGAGTGCCCCTGTCTCGTTAGATGGAGAGGGAGATTGAGAGTGAGTGAGACTCAGCGTCAGTGTCTGTTTGATCATTAACTCACTCAGCCAGACGCGGCTATAAAACCTGCAATCCCCCCTTCTTTTTTTTTGTCTGCTCGTCCACAATAAATGAGCTCTGTCCCATCAGTCTTTGCCTTCTATTTGTTTTGCCTTTGAACTTCTCTATCTTGTCAGTCTTTAAAAGTTTCCATAAGGTATATAGTTCATATCGGCTTCTGGTTTCTGTTCACATACATAAAAAAACACAAAGACACTCACACACCATCCCCCTCGATACAGACACAAGGAGACTACAGGAAGAAGGAGGGTAAGGTATCACTTCTATGAGTTCAGCATTGTATTTTATAAAAGATTGTCCACAGGGGAGGCCATGTGGTCCCTTACATGGTTGCATATTACACGGAAACACCTTTTTTTCCTCTCATGAATCAAATGAGACAAAGAAGACTGTAAAGAGAAAACGAGGGTAAGTGAAAACCAGGTTAAGCAGATGAGGCAGAAAATGAAGTGACTTAAAGGAAAAGAAGGAAAGAATGTAAGGAAGTGGCAGAGGTGTGATAAGACAGTCATGGAAGGAAGAAAAAAATGTGTACAATGAGGCCAAGAGGGAAGAGAAAAGTGTGATTTAAGATTTTAGCCAGCTTCTCTAGACAAAAGAAAACAGAGGGAAGTGAGAGAGGCAAGAGGGCAGAAAATGGAAAGATCAGGGAGACAGAAAGAGATAGAGGAAGGAAAGAGGGATTTGGGCCTGTTTCCCAAATGTGATTATATGAAGGAAACCAGGCAGACTGAACATAGACCCCAGAGCTCCTGCTCTCACCATTAACCCCCTGCTAACCGTGTGCATGAGAGGGGCTGCCTATAAGGGACAGAGCAACCTCAGAGGAGTGATATAGTGCTTTCTTCTCCCTCAACCCCTTTACTGCGCCTGCAATACATATCCTATTGTTACAACCTGATTCCACATAAGATCAATGCTCACATGTGCTTTTCCCATCATCCTCAAGTAGTTGATTCTACATTTGTAAACTGGAGTCCACTCAGTGGAAAGGAATTGGGAGTTTTGCCAGTACAACAGTCAACTTTGTAGTCGAGGTCTGGGGACCACTGCAGAGGACGGTAATGCAAAGGGAATGTGAGAAAAAACACAGAGACTCACTTTGATGATGTGTGTTTCCCCCCTGAGTAGATGTTAAGCAGTTTCATGGAAACACCGAAACATGTGCAAACCTGTCAACTGGGAGGAAAATATATTGCTATTTGATCAAAATCACTTGTTACAAATACAGCAGCACTGCATTGATTTCCATGAAGTTAGAGGAGCAGCAAATCCCTTTTGTTACTTTTTTGGATTAAGGAACCAAATCCTACATTTTCCATGATGCAACTAATAGCATCTTTTTGCTAGACCCTTCCAGAGAACAGAAGTCCTCTTTTTCAAAATACTAATCTTCAGTTTGTAAAACAGACTTCCCCTTTAACATGTGGAGCCTTTAGTCAAAGGAAGCTAACTTTGGTGCATTTTTATTATAGCATCCTGTAAGTGGGTGTGAGCGGTTAAACTGAGACGAGCAGGATCTTACTAACATGACCCAAGAGGGCATAAGGTGCCTTTAACTCTATTAGCTGCCACAGGTCACTGCAAGAGGCTCCTGCAGAACAGAGCGACTGATTTTGTTTTGTTTTTTTTACCCACCACATTGAATGGTAAATATTCAACGTATTTGGATGGAAAAACAGCATTAAAGTGCAGACTGGCTGACTATCAATGAAAATGACTCCTATGGGAAGAGAGATAATAACCTGGCTAAATGGCAAGTTATCAAAACACAGACCTCTCCTCAGCCAAAGATGATTAAGTCACAACTTCGAGTTTATTGTGACACTCTGTTATGGGCTTGCTAGCTTTACTGT
>JAPZDZ010000024.1:11357697-11380433 GCA_029783805.1 Acanthurus tennentii | reverse complement strand
GCGAGAAACTGGCCCTCAAGAGTCTGTATGAGTGTCAAAGTTATTTAGAGCCTCACACCATCCACACAGAAACATGACATGGCATACACAAGCACATCAGGCTCAAATTAAATACATATTTAGAATAGTATGACAACATTTATTCCATTTATTATTATCAACATTTATTATTACATCAGCTAGAGAGCAGTGACATTGTTTCCATAATATTCGGTCACTTAGCTGTCAATGAATTACTTTAAAAAACAGGCAAAATATTCTCACAGTTTGTGCATGTGCTTGTTTAATTGTCCTTAGAAATAAAAGATTTTATTTCTCTTAAGCCAGCCCATGCGCAGCCAAACACACACTCATACATTCAGGTTGAGAACAGCACTCCTGCTTCTGGGTGGGCATGTGCAGAGAACTAACACCACAACACTGGCATGTACAGCTTTTTTCCCTCTCCCTTTAATCACTTCATTATGGTTTTTTTATGGTTACGAATACTGCGCGGTACACAGAGCCATGTTTCTTAAAAACAGGCCTTCAGGTAAGTATAAACACCCTCAGAAACAAATATAATGGTTGGATTATTTTCATTCCTGATGCAAATGCTGGAACACGTTTTACAGTTTTTGAATAAGCTGATTCTTTATACTACAAAACAACAAACCGTGAGTGCTCTATAAATATTTTTTTATAGATGTGATTTAGCACTGCTTAATATTACCTTAAAATTAGGTGACAGCAAGATTGTAAGATATTGAAAGGAATTCTGCTAGATGCAAACCAGACTCTTTGGCCCAACATGTTGCCAACAAGCGATAGCATCACCACATTGGAGGAGGCTATGCTTGTGATAGTATTTTCCTTTTGTTTCAGCCTCTTAATGATTTGCATCCCCCAAAACTCCTCCATGCCATGGGACTGTTTATCTAACAAGCAAAAAATACAACCAATCGATGAGTAACAGGATAACTACTTTTATGTACTGTCTGCCACACGATGACGATAAAGTGACAAAGCCCCCTTGAGGCCGATGGAATTATAGATTGCACAACACCGCTGCAACAAACACTCTCCCTTATGCCGCCTTTTCTTTTAACACTCCAGCGTTGGATGTTTTAGAAAAGAGGCAGTTTCTTTAAAAATAAAAGTGGTATAACATGGCAATAAAAATCAGTTGCTGTTGCTGTTACACGATAGCTGATCTCATCCTCTGCTCTAAGGGTAGGGAGCTCTCGGACGTTGCTGTCTTTAAACTTTACACATTATTGGTTGCTGTTCTTTATTTTTTAAATAGCTGCTAACTGTGGCTATTTGCCTTTTAAATCTCCTGGTGGTGAGTCACACACATAACACATCATTTAAACATCACACCTCCATCCCTGTCCTTGAAGGCTAATTGGTTCACTTTTCTTAACACGGATTTCGGCCATGTTATAAGCTCCCCTGCCTGCTCAGAGGCAGAACGACGCTGCCTCTTTTCCATTGGGAAGAAACAGTGTGATGTCGTTTTCAAGCCACAGAGGGAGGAGGACAGGCTGGTTTGGTAGCTCGATAAAATGTCAGACATGGTCGACCTGCTGTTCAGTTCCTGTTCTTTACAAAAAGTCAGCGTTGGTTTCTGACCACCATCGTTTCCCAGCCTTATCCCAGTGTTTGTAGGTCAAATCATGATGACGGAGATCCCCTAACTTTGACAAAGGAGTCATTTCAGCCAAAGCCACATTGTTTCCCTAACCTTAACCAAAAAGTTATTTTAACCCAAGCACCGTTCCACAGTCAGGTCATTTTTGTGCCGAACCTAACCAAACCCGATACATGGCTTTTGTGCTGCAAACAGAAGAGTAAGATCAGGTTTTAAAGTTTAATTTGGACAACTTGTTGGAAAACCTCAGTACCAATGATATCCAGATGATGGTAAAAATAAGAGGTTTCAGTAATGACAGAACACATCTCGGATCTTGGACCTGCCTTATATTTGATTTTGCCTTGACCTTTTGTCTCTTATGTAACTCAATGGTTGAGACCTTTCTGCTTTCCCTTTAAACATTGGTTGTCTGTCTTACCAGGCTACTTGTAAATCATCAATAATATCATCTGACAAGACATCATTTGAATACTCTGCATATAAAACAAGAAAACTAGCATACATGAACTATATTTCTTAAAGTCTGCAAAATGAATTCTCAGATTTAAAAAAATTCTAAAACCAGTTTTAAACTACTGCAAACTGACATCTAAGTTAGTACGCTGACAGCAGCCTTGATACTTGAACTTGATACAGAGCAGAAAAAAAGAAAAACAATAAGCAGTCAGGCAGCAGTAGCACCATGAATCAAGACCAAAGCGACATGTATATATCAGGACATAGTGTATCGGATACACTCCTACAATTAACAATACCTTGTTCCTTTTAATCAGCTTGTTGAATGGGTGTAGAGTTCCTTTGGTGGGCTACGGCTGGTCTATGTTATGGGAACCAGGCTAATGGAACACGCACATACGCACACACAAATACATCTCTTTGTGTCGAGAGTCGCAGGCCGAGTGCCAAATTGCAGTCAGACAAAATGGCTACAGCTTTGCTAAAAACACTGTGGTCTGTGGTAGCGGCAGCACTCAGTTAAACAAACAAACACACCAGTCCACAACCACCGCACTCAAAGAGTGTGTGGTGTGCGTGTGTGTGCATATTAATACATAACATGCAGAACTGTTTGCATCACCATATGTAGTCATGCTTCTTGGTATTCGTACAGCATTTATGTATAAGCATGTGTCAGTGTTTCTGTTTTTGAGTATGTTCGGTCACAACAGTCAGAGCCAAAATAAACTCCACTGCCAGGATGGAGAGAAGAAAGAAATGGGAGAGGGAAAATAATAGCTGTTCACTGTTTAAAAAAACAATCTATTCCAATAAATTTGCTCCCAATCCCCATCTGCCACCCCTTTTTTCTTGTTCCGAGCTGCTTTTATAGCAGAAATTAGTCGCCCCCAACCCCCTGACAGCACAATAAAAAGCTCTGCCAGGTACATACACTTATATCAGGCCTTGGAGAGAGCAGAGCAGAGCAGAAAGAAAAATGGCAGAGATAGAGGGAGGAACTGGGCCATAGGAAGAAGGAAAGAAAAAAAAGGAAGGAGAGGATGGGAACAGTAAGAGAAGTATGAGGAGAGAAACAAACTGAGGGGTGGAGGTTGTAATGGAAGTATGAGAAGGGAAAAATGAAGGAAAAAAATGAAGACGGAATAAGAAATACGAGGTGAAAAGGGAAAGAGAGGAATAATGAAGGCAGATTAGGATGAGAAGTCGAGCAAAAGGCAAAAAGTTGTGAGGAAAGAAACAACCCATGAATGACTTTTACATCTGTGGCCAAAAATCCCGCTGGGCTTTTGCACATACAGAAACACACACACATATTAACACACACACAAAAACACACATCCCCAACAATCTCCTGAGAATTTTTAAACTCAAAACTTTACATCCTGAAATGCACATAGTTGAAAAGACCCCCCCCCCTTGGAAGGAAAAGGAGGGATGTGGAAAAACATAAATTCATGGAGGCTGCTGACAGCAGCCAGGAAAACAAGATGATGACTTGCCACATGTGACCTCATAAGGGTCAAGGGTCACACACCCTGAGAAAAATGGAAGGAAAGAGAAAAAAAACAGAGAAAGGAGGAGTGTAAGAGTGTAATTCCTGACTAATTTGTCACTATACTTTCGAGACGCATGATGAAAAGCTTTTACATAGTTTCAATCTCTAAACTGTGAAAATGTGTTTTTATAAATGTGTATATTTAACTCAAATACTTTCCGTTGGCCTCATTTTTTATTTTGTAAAAACAAGATGTCAGCTTAGTGGAATATTAGTTATACATTCAAAGGGAAGCAGGTCTATTCATTACAGAAATAGGCGCCAGACTTCTTGAAAATCACGTATTCATCATCACGTCCTTATCCTTTGGGACATCAGAGATGATGCATTTTAGAGTACAGTTTTGCAGCTACCTAAAATGGGAAAAATACGTTAAAGACGATGGGGATAATATCTTAAAGTCTCTCCCAGGTTCATTAGAGGCAGTAACTCATAAATCCTACATGAATTATGCAGCACTCTGACCCTATTTGATAAAAAAAAGGTCCTCTCAGTCCACCGAAGTCACAAGTTCTGTAAATTAACTCTGTGAAATTTGTCTCTTCATCCAAAATTCCTTTGCACCTGCGGTATGTTTTTTGCAAAAAGAGAACATGTTTGCAATCATTTGCAGGAAATTCTGGCAGGGGTCAACAGCAATATAAACCATGTCTGCAAGAAATGTCTTGTAACACTCATTTCACAGAATCCCCTTATTGTGTCCTGCTTAGTATGAAAGAAGAGAAAAGTGTCACAATGTCCTAGCACAGATTTTATTGGATCACTGTGTTCTCTAAAGTACCAGAACACAGTTACAGATTTCAGTACAATACATAAAATAGCAAAAATAATATTTATCTGTAAAATAGATCAAAAGCAACTTTAAAAAGGAGCTTTTGTAAAACTTGTAAATGTCTTTTTGTTGTTCTCATTGAGTTTTAGAGGTTTAGTTTTGTTCATCTGTTGGATGATTCTGTGGAAGGAAGCCTGCACCCTCCTTAGATATAAAAGGCTCTTTCTAAAGGTAATTTAAAAAAAAGTTTTAATTAATAATACACTAATAGAGTCATACCTATGACATATATATCTTATTTCTGTCAAATTTAAATAAATATAAAAAATAAAACAAATCTGCCTACATCCTACACACTGGACCTTTAAAGAATAGCGTGCAAATACAAACCCACAGTGTCACACCCCTGCTGTCGCACATCATCATCGGGCTGCAGCTCCCAGCGCAGTGAATACACTGCGCTCTATCTCTGCTGCAGTCAAACAGACAGGGACAAGTGTAATTGTGGCTTGCGGTTTGGCTGAGCATTCAAACGGAAAAGCAGCTTGTCCACATCTCCGTCTGTGTGTCAGCAACATCCATTTGTCTTCCAGTCTCTGCATATATGTGCATGTGTGTGTGTGTGTGTGTGTGTGTGTGAGTGCTTGGAGATGGATTCATAGTGCATGTAGATTATGTCTGTCAGCCGCTGTCTGTGGTAAATCTAGCAGTCATGAAACAAAAATGGGACACATGGACACAAACACACACGCACAAAAGTCAAACCACAACGGGGTCGAGTTGACTTGGTATGATGAGCATGCTACGCAGGGCGCCCACTGCTGCAGTGAACGTGAATGAGCCGTTTGTGTAAAGCTTTTTCCCAGCACGCACACACACACTCTCACACACATTATATGCTGAATGATGCATGACTGTTAACCCACATCGGGTATCAAAACTAAACACCCACATAAGCTTATACTGTACACACAGGCATTACACGCTCCCGTAGAAATATTAACCAAAAACAAACAGCAGACACACACGCCACTCTGGAAAGCTGCTGTTATGACCTTTTTATTTTAGCTTCATCATCTACGAACCTGTCAACTCTCTTGATAAGTGTGTATGAAAAGATTTGTGTACCCTCTTAAGGAGAAATTAATCTAAAAATGTTTTAAGGTACAATTTGTCAAAGCATCAAAAGATGAAATCCGAAGTATTGGGATTATTTTGTATGTGTGTGTGTGTTTGTGTGTATGTGTGTGTGTGTGTTCATTGTTCCCAGGTTATTTTTGTCTGGACTCTCTGAATGAGCGGCAAGAAAACAGGAATCTGACTGTTGTTGAATGAAAAGTGTTTGTGTGTGTGTATGTAAGAGCCGCAAACTGAGGGAGGGGATCACCGGTCCGCCAGACAGATCACATATCAAACAGTCTGTGTGTGTGTGCATGCATGTGTGTGTTTGTGTTTGTGCATGTGTGCATGTGTGTTTGGTTGGATTTTGGTCATGCGTGTAAAGGCAAACGCCCACTCTCTACACTCCTTCTGTATGGTTCAATTTTCATGGATTTTATGGATACAGTTCACATTGTACACAGACACACACTGTACACAGACACATGCTTTACACAGAAACACACACATACACACACACACAAAGGTTATCTAGTGAACATCAACACTCACCCTGATGGAAAACCTGATTTTAAAACCCACTTTAAATATTTGGACTGGTTCCTTTTGTGGTTTTATGTTTCTACTCTACACGATTTCTCTCCACTCGCTCACTCAATTTCTCACACACACACACACACACTCACACACACACAAACACACGCACACACACACACAAATACATAGCCTCTCTGTGAGCATTTTTAGTGATTAAGGTTATATCCACACCACTACATTTTTTGTTTTTAAAACTAAAACAAACAGATGAGTGTTTCAGCATTATTTTGGGAATAATCTCCATCCATAACAACACGCCTGAAAGCACATATCACATGACCATTCATGTACACTGTGCTTGTGTAAACAGGAAGCTGAGTTTTGATTGCTCAGTTGCAAAAAACATCCCAGAGAGGGATCAACAATGTTAAAAGTAACACCAAAGATTTCCTCGCTTTGATCAACTAACAGTTGGAACTATTAGCTTAGACAGCAACGTCAAAAATGCCTGTATTTCGTTAGCAATGTTGAGTTAACCACTGGCAGTCATGATTTATATGTGTTTTCTTCATGTGATATGGATGTGAGAGATCAGGGCAGGACACATCATGACTTATAAAGCCCAATCAGGAAATTAACATGGGTGTCATCATGGCCAAAAGTCTCTGTTTCAGCTCGTCCAGACCACAATGCAATCATAGAGATTTAGATGTAAAACAGGATCAAAAGTCTCTGTTCCAGGAGTTCTAAGATGTCAGAGTATTGTGGGGGCCAAACATGAATGTAAAAAAGATAATTCATTTCCAACAAAAACATAGTGAAGACATAGCCTTGGCCACAAGACAGCATGCAGGCTTCCAGCCCAGCTCTAAACAGCTTGTTCCTCATGGCTCTGCAGGCTACTTGAAGCTGGCATGACCTAAGAAGCTTGCAATCATGTAATTTTACTTTGTAGATAAAAAATTATACACACACATAATAATGTGGTTGGTTTAGTACAAACTTGGACACTGCAGTGCATCAAGGCTGGAGCAAATGGCAGTGATGTAAGCATACCAACAAACATTTATTAAACTTGCTCACTGACTGCCTCCTGATTCCCTCAAGACGCTGCAGCTGCAGCTGAGTGCTTAAGTATACCGGGTTTATTTTTTCTTGATTTTAAGTTGTAACACAATCTCAGTGATAATACCTCTAAACCACTGAGGCTCCAGTAGCAGATCGAGTCATTCCACAGATGTAATTTGGTAATAGCAGCTGATAAGGAAAACTTGAGGTAAGAGGTAATATGAAGGCTACCTTCAAGAACTTTTTTCCGTAGCCTTTTCCACTGTAAGCTCTGTCTTGAGTCATGAGCTTAGTCTGTGTTGATGTAATCAGTCTAGCTGGAATTCTGCACCTTTGAGGAGCAGTTTTTTTTCTTTAAATTACAATGCATATCTCAATATTAACCAATAAAAAAAGCTTGATATTATTAACGTTATTAGCTACAGATGAGCCACAGATTTGCCCTCTGTGTTGTCAGAAATGAAATGTGATGTGTATGCTACTATGGAGCCATGCATGTGTGTGTGTGTGTCTTCAGCCTGTGTTGGTCTGTGTTCCCACGGCAGGCCAGTGTTTACTCTTCCTCTGAAGACATGACTTCTATTTAAGGGAGCGGAGCAACAAGACGGGAAAGAGACAGGTGCCAAGGAAGTCAGCACAGAGGTCTATGAATAACAAACTGAGGGATGATGCGTGTTTGCTCACTAACAGTGAACACAACTTGAAAAACGACTTATTTATTTACTTTGCAAGGTCACATCCACTCTTCCAGTCAAGTTGCAAGTTGCAGTCAGGTTCTTTCTTCTTTTGTCTCTCGGTGTGTGCACAATCCCATCTTTTACAGCTTTACATGCGAAGTTGTCGCCCCCTCTTTCCTCCCTACATATCATTTACTGTTTCAGAAAAACAGAGCACCCACCTCCCTTCTCTACTGTAAATCATTCCCTCCTTTGCTCTCCTTCTCTCCCACCAAATGCACAGCTGCATATTGGATGTCAGCCCTTCACCTTGTCAACACAGCAGTTGACAGAACATTTCCACACCATCATCGGAAAACACACACAAACATGTCCTTATCACATTTTCAAAACCGGATCACCTGCCCAGTTCATTTTTTTGCATCAGTATTCAAGCCAAAGCACCACATTCAAGAACTAAGCATGCATAAAATACATGCATAATGTGTATGCATGTTCTACATTCCCATCTGATGGTGTCACAGTGGTCATGGATGAATTATAGTCCAAGGACTTACATGCACACACAGACAAACACACGCACACACTCATAGAGTAACTCCCAGAAGTTGTCTGTCAAGTAGTAATCTTGGCTTTGTCTTGTGTACAGCGAAAACATGGATCATTGAAGCATATGTAAGTTAAATATGCAGAATGAATCAGCCACTCAGACTTGCCAGAAAATAACATTCTATTAACATGATGCATCTCAGCTACTAAAAACTGGTTGTAAGTAATGATTATGAGTCTAAAATAGTTTTTTAACTAGAATTTATTGTGAAAAAGTAGGTTTGTTGATGTATTTCACAAATCTCTTTCAGACAACGCTGAAGGCTCCACTGCAACTGAACAATTAACTGCAGTGGAGCCTTCAAACCAAATCCTAATTGCATCAGCGTGTTAAAAAGGCGTGTATTTGTGTATAAAATACTCTCCAAACATACATTAAATGCATGCACATCCACCAACATGCAAACAGGGCAGGGAGATAAATCAGTCTGCGAGCAGGGCTACAGAGCCACATTATGTGGTTACTTAGTTACAGCACATTAATAAAACTCGTCCCAGTCAGCAGTCGGGAGAAGAGAAACAGCTGTTTCTGCAGAAGGTCAGCAGGAGGAGGAGAACTACTCCCTAATGCTCTGCAAGTATGAATGTGTGTGTATGTGTGTACACTTAATCATAATTGAGCTTTTACATGATGTCTCTCCCCCTGAATAATGACTACAAAAGCACACTGTAACAACACAAAGAATCACATTCAACAAACCCAACAGCCACCTAATTAGTTTGTCCAGCCTACTTAGTTGACCTCTGTGCTGATGTGCTGCGTACGGGTTAAACATGGCTAACTTGACATTTCTATAATCACAGGAAGCAGCCTTCAGCTGGCCTTGCAGATGTTCTGTGGATGGGAGGTGATTTCATTATGCTATTTTTCTTTTGTGAGCCAAATTCTCACCCACGCAGACGTATGCTGAGATGGGGACAATTTTTTCGAGGCGAGCACATCCGTGGTAGAGTCCCGACTGAGGCAGCTACCACCTGCTCATCCGATTTCTGGGAAAAGCTCATCAGCTGCCCTAGGCTGTGAGAGGGAAGTCTGCCTTTACAGACGAGCAGGGTTACAGGGGTTAACTCCCCAACAAGAGGCCGATTTACAGCCATGGACAGGAACCATCTATCAGCACTCTGTTGCCTGTCACTGAAACTAGACAGAGTCGCCTTGGGCCAAAATCTCCACTCCAAAAAAGGGTCTAGTCAAATTAAAAATGAGTACAATTATGCTCATCTCGTTATGCTTAAGTTATTGAAGGATTATAGAATTAAAGATGCACCTAAAAAGGGCCTCCATTGGTGACTATTAAAAAATATGCTTGCAAAAGTGGCATAAAACCACAAGCGAACAGGCAAATAAAATAAAACAAATAGTCCAGACGACTTTTATGACCTGGTTATTCAGTATTTACAGCATATGATGAACTGTTAATCCCTCTGTGGTTTAGAGAGAGAAAGAGAATAGAAGACAATAGCAAAACACAATCAGAGCCAGGCCTAAACTTCCCTGTAAGACTTCTCTTGTTATTTCTCTACAGTTGTTTCTTAGATTGAGCGTAGGGCCTGAAATCTAAATATGCAGGTAATATATAATAAAACGCTAAAAAATTGTAATCAGCACACATAAAAGAGCCATGCAGTTGCACTAGTTGACATATTGCTTTATTACGATGAACAACATCCCTATATTTTTTATTGGGGAAAGAGGTTGTGACAGCTGTGTTCATTATAATTCAGCAAACTTATTTCAGTTTAATAGTTAAGGGGTTTGATGTTTATATATAGGAATTAGGGTTGATAACAAAGGGAACATAAAATAAATGTTATAGTGTTGTATATTGTCATCTAATCCACTCTTAAACAATCAGCTTGTTATCAGCTTGTAAAGTTGACTTGTCAAGCATCTTGAGAACTGAGGTTCTGGATAATTGACAACCTGCTGAGGCTCCTTGGAAAGTTAAAGGGCCCACAGAGTAACACCGCAGAGACTATGACATTTCACAAACACTCCTGACTGTAAGTGAAGAAAAACTGTTTTTCTATTGGACCGCTTTGTGCCCGCATGAAAAGAAACACTGGCTGGTATAAAAACATTGTCTCTCACAGTTTGCAATTTGGACTCTAAGTTAGAAACAGAAGAGGAGCAGATGCCTGATCGGTTTGCAAAGAGAGTGAGATGGAGGCAAGAGATGGAGGAAAGTAGAAGAAAGAGTGTGTGCAGCTGTGGGTGGTACTCTTCAGCAGAGTAATATGAGGCTGCAGCCCCAAAGGGGACAGATCACCTGAGAACCCCCCCACACACACACTCTTTTCTATCAAACTCCCCCAACCCTATAATGACAAAAGCCCCCTACTCCCACGCATGCTGTCCCAAACACCTGCATTTATATACACAGAAGCTTAAAAATACCAAATTCATGGAAGTCGAGCCACACAGCTTCAGACACACACACTCCCAAACTCCTGACCTGCATGCAGAACATTTGCAGTTATGCACACTAACACCATTCCAAGGAGTTGGCAGGCCTATTAATACCACACTTCAAGGACTAAGGGATCGGGCACCGAGCCATAAGATGCTATCTGGTGACTGATACACACTTGTGTCTCTCTTTCTGTCCTCGGGGTACTGCCTTTCACGCTGCCTGCCAAGCTGAAAGGTTAGAATGGTTACATTCCCACAGCAGGACTGAGTTGGCCTAAACAGGGCCGTAATAAACTCAACATGCTGATATTTTCATTATAAAAAAATGAGGAGGAGCAGCGTATTAGATATTCATATTTTAATTGAGAGTTGCACTTTTACTCTACTCTTAAAAATGGTTAATTTACTTAATGGTGTAAAACAGTTTAAAATGATACAGAGCAAATGATTTCTAATCAGTTTGTGTGTTTTTTTAAGTTGCAAAAGCTGCTACAAAAGCTACTCTTCCCCTTTTGCCAAAGTGTGTCTATTTCATTAAACAAATGAGTCAAACTAAGTGAATATGGGAGATGTGCAAGAGCACTGCCAAAACAAGAGGAAGCTTGGAGCAAAATACAAATCAGTGTTGAACAGCTGGTATTAAATCATTAAAGACAGATGCAGTCCCTGCCCATTTCAGCACCGTGGCTGATTTTAGCATCACTGAGTATCACAGCTGTCTCCTCAAGTGAGACTACACTATAATTTACCGGAAATCAATGCCTCAGCACCAAACCAGCGGTTACGCCAACAGAGACTGGGTGTTTTTCAGATGACAGCAGGTGTTATTATTTAGCAGACATGGATATGTGTGTTTGTTATTAAATGAGCCCCAACAAGGTCTAATTGCAGGATCGAATGATGACATTTAAATCCTACAAGTATGTCAAGACATTAATATCTCCTTTAATATAGGCTTTTCTCTCAAAATCGCTCATTTATATCTTAAGAACTTGGACAAATCAAAGGATAACCACAGCCTTTCACTCATTATATTTGCACAGCCAGTCTACCTCATGTAGTACCTATAATTTTTCACATGTACTTATCATACAAGTAACAAAGGTGGCAGTGATGCAGAGTGGGGATTAGGAAAGTTACGGCAGGGGCACATGTCCTTCCAAAGGCAGACCTCTTAAGCATTAAACCATCAAAATGTTAACAAGAGTGGGTAGCTGGGGGAGGGAAACCACACCATTGAGTCCATTCTGTTGGCATCAACATCCGAATAGAATCACATGAATGTTGTGTTGAGGAAACTGTGTGGCATAGATAATTAGAAAGCCCTGACTATTTCAGCTTGGCCTACAGCAGTGGAAATCAGCCTCATTGGACAAAACAAACTCTCACACAGACGTCACGCTGCATGTCCTGTGGTAAGTTTTGGAATCTAATTTAACTATCTGAAGTGTCAGACCTCCATGAACTAACAAAGATACAGCCGTATAAATAGAACTGGAGGGAAATGTTTTGAAACACTGTACACACGGATGTATTGTCGCTGCAGTTGCTGCCATTGCTTACATGCACAGCTGAAACTCACACAACCTCCTGAACCGTCCAATTCCCGCTACCCACATCATGTTTTTTAATACATTCTGATTGTATATTTACTGTGTCCAGAGCTCACCTCAGCCGCCTGCAGAGACTGTTTTCCATACAGTCACCATCAATTACCTAATATGCATAAATGTTTATGTTTTGCTTTCACTACCCCGAATATTGGCAATCTGATTTCTTCCTGCAGCTGATTACTGGTTTGGTCTGAAAGTGATTTGTACATAGAAGTAGGATATGCAGAAAACACACTCCCTGTGGATTCATGAAAAAATCAAAATACTAAAATTGTTTGTTATGAACAGTCATAGATGTGCAGAACATTTAAGTCTCAAGCACCGCATCTTCGTTTAAGACATGTGACCTCAAATGTAGCTCACATGTAGCTTTCTGGTCAAATGTCAGTCTGAATAGGAAGCTCTGTTTGATTATTAACTCAGTGGTTTTATAACTTAAAGAGTAACTGTGGTCATTATCCACTTAGTGTGATGGTCATTAGTCTGTCAATTCCAACACGTTGTCTGCTCACCCCTGCTATTCACACTCCACTGTGAAAGTAAACAGAGGGGATCGAGCATGCTGGTGGCTCACACTCCTTTTTCTCTCTGCTGGCCTGACTCCTTTCTGTGTCAACTGTTAAAATTAATTGATATGATTGATTAACTCAATAAAGTGCTGCTGCTGCTGGGACTGCAGAGAAAGTAACAAAGGTCTTTGTGCTTGGCTTGAAACTGAGCTTTGGTTCGGTTTCATGTTCACATTCATTCACTTCTTTCTTTTTCATGCATGTGCGCACACACTCTCTCACTTACACACACACACACACACACACACACACACACACACCCCACCCCTGATAACCATCAGCTCCTGGGCACACTCTATTGTTTCAGCTCAGTGCTAATTACTTCAGGTCTCGACCCCAGGTTCAGCCAAAGAGCAGCTGAGGGGGATGGTATGTATGCGAATGTATCTGTGTGTGTGTGTGTGTGTGTGTGTGTATGTGTGTGTGTGTGTGTGTGTGTGTGTGTGTGATGGGGGTGGGATGTGCAGAGGTCATTGCTGCTGCCAATCAATTGTCACACTGGATTCACTTTAACATCACAGTATAATCCAGGAGGGAAAACACAGCAGCACAATGAGACCAGCCAACCAGACTGTTGCTGGTGTTTCCACGTTCAAAGCGTTTAAGCAAGTCTCTAATCAAATGTAATTCCAGCTTGGTCTCAAATCAAATATTACTTGAATATTTTTCAGTTAAAGTCAGGGAGAAACAACACAAGAATATGTGTTTAGGTATTTGTAGTTCTTGAAAAGGGTCCGCTGAGGTCTCTCTTTGAGTTTGATTGCAGCTGGCAGATGCATAAACAGGCTCAGAATTGTGCAAATCACTTGGATGAAAACACAAATCAAGCATTTGTTGAGCTTCCCTCCTAAAATGTTTGCACCAAATCCAAGCACTTTCTCACCCAAGTCCACTTTTACAACTCAGAAAAAAAGGCAAAACAACACTCTTCAATGTTAGTTTCATGCTGTAAAGGAGAAGACTTCTCCCAGGGTGCCGCGAGCAAACAAAACCTGTCCAGTATGTGCATTCATTGCAATGCAAAACAGATTTCCAATGCTTCAGCATCACTTAAGGCCCTACTTTCAATTACAATGTCATGAGCACTTAAAGCTGACGGTCCTTTAGAGAAGGAGAGTGAAACCTGTGGTGAAGTTCCAGACAAGCTTAAAAAGACCATTAGGAACTTTAAATATGAAATAAAAACACTTAGACTGAAAAAGCTCCTTTCAGATGCTTATTTCTAGAAACAGAGCCAATAGAAATATATGAAAGCCACCTCAGTCAACATACACCTATAAATCCATGATGTGGATATTGTCATAATTAGTTGGACGGTGCTTGATGATTTCATTTGCTGGAGAAAACAGAAGACAAGAGGAAGCACATGGTGAGGAAGGAAGAGAATAGGATGAAGTAGTGAAAGAAAACAAGGAGACAGGAGAGGAGAAATGCTGAGGAGAGAGGAGGGGATGGGATAAGGGGAGAGGGGAGGAGAGGAGGCTCGCTCCTCTATTTTTCCCTTGGACCCCGCCCTCCTGGTCAGGGGTTGGTCAGGGAAACCCAACTCCGGCTCATGGATTGGTCGGTTCTCCTTTGGACGGGCAAAATAGTCTCTCCTCACAGACACAATAAAGTTTAGAGCTGGAAGCTTGCGGCCAGTAGGCGCAAAACCAGACCGCTGCATCTCGTCACTGCGCTGCGCTTTTCCACACGGACTTATCAACGGGAACAACGTAGGAAAGACTCCGGGATTTATCCAATAATGTATCTTTTAAAACTTCAGATGCACACACTGTTTTAACTTTAAAGACTTTGGAGAAGCCACAGATACCACAATGACTCATTGCTGCCTTATGGATATTTTATTTTATTGAATGGCTCCGGTTTGGATATTATAGCCTCCACAACGCACGGGCTGCACGCGCTCCGCTCCTGCTGGACTATAAACACCCTATAAACACACAGTTGCCAGGGCGACCAAACCTAACTTTGTGTGTTTGTGAGGAGGATATTAATTTTGCCAACATTTTTCTGAGTGCAGCCGCTCAGCGTCGCGGGGACCATGCCCGGGATGATGGTGTCGCTCAGCGGGGCAGCCTTGCTCGTCCTGTCCGGGCTGCTCGCCCCGCTCTGCGTGGTGCACGCTTTCGGTGACGATGTGGAGGAAATGACCTGCGACCCGATCCGGATCAGCATGTGCCAGGGTCTCGGTTACAACGTCACGAAGATGCCCAATCTGGTCGGCAACGTGCTGCAGTTGGACGCCGAGCTGCAGCTGACCACGTTCACACCGCTCATTCAGTACGGCTGCTCCAGCCAACTCAAGGTACTGGACTGATGGGACACACACTCAGTGCACACTCATATCAGAATAGAATAGACAGTGTGTTATTAGAAGCACGCACTGAAGCTGTAACATGCACAAATTTAGGAACACTGATCCTGGACTGAGGCATGCCTGAGTTCAGATAGTCAGCTATATTTATGGGCGTGTGTGTGTGTGTGTTTTTGTGTGTGTGTTTGAGAGTGAGAGAGGAGGAACACACTGGTCCCAGAGCACATGACAGGGAGCTACAAGCAATAGCTGCCTATTCAGTGAACAGCTCAGACTGCTGGTGCCAGTGATAATGAGGAGCATAATATAGGTTGACCCCCATAGAGTTAAAATAAGTTGAGGGTCCCTGCCTGCCTTCCTTCCTGTTGTGCCAGGCTGTCATGCTAATTTCAATAAAAATGCCCCCTCTGTCTGTTGACATTCTGAGTTCATGCCCCTCAGAGCAACAGCTGAGTCTTCACTGCTATATACTGTACTGTCTTCTTGCTAACAATGGTGCCCTCAGTGTCCCTAAGACAAATGCTGCTTGTTTGCCTCATGCACCATGTCAGAAAAAACTAGATTGGTCCTATTTCACATCCCTAAGATTTTACTTTAGATTTTAATTGGAAAGACTGGTGACACAACACAGATCAAATTTGTGTAAGTGAATGGAGCGTACTGTCCCCGCAGTGGCATGCATTCTGACATCCTTTTAATTAGAGATCCCCTTTCTCACACAGCTGATGTAACAGAGACATCTGCATACACAGACAGGAAAACAAGCTATTTCCCAAAACATCATTGGTGTAATTATTTTTAAGAAAGATTTGTTAACAACTTTCCAAATGTGTGTGATTTTTGTGCATCCAAAAAATGCACCACGAAAGAGAAATTTGCTTACGTGTGTGTGAGAAAGTTACGCAGAACAAGGAGCAACTGCAGCTTGAAACCAAAGAGCTCCCCTCCAGCTGAAAATTGGCCTGAAATATTAGCTGATACATCCCTCCTCCCCTCCCCATGCACACACACTCACAGAGACACACACACACAATTTCTAAAGAGGGAGTAAAGGGGAAAGGGAAACCATATCCCCCAACATTTGCTCTAATGGGAGGCTTCCTGACAAGTAACCAGAGCAGCTTTTAGCAGTAAAGTGACAGCACTCAGGTTACAAACAGTCAGGGAAAACACCAAGAACAGGTTACACTTCTGTCACTGATAAAATAGGCCCAACGCATAAGTTACTGTGGGAAACATCACAAATCATAGCACATCTGATTTAGTGTTGCATTCTTTACTACTTTGCTGCAGAGAATTTTGCTCAGTATAAATAAAATTATGTCTTTCACTCATGCTCAAACCCACACATGGTAACTTTCCCTAATTTCCTTATTTCATCAAATTAAACAGCAAATTACTCGGGACAACTCCAGTATGTGTGGTTCAAAGATTCCATATGTGTGGTGAGAAACTTAATACTTTCCCTGGATCAGCAAGTCTGCTCTGTGAGCTGCACTACAACCCAGATACTGATCAGAGAACAGTGTAACAAATTGGGTTTAAAGGGACTTCCCTTTGACTTGGATAACTGATTTGGACATCCCGTATTTCCCATGGACTGTCAGCATCAGAGGAAAGAGTTGTATCAGTGTTAGACTCAAAATTCAAGGAAGAGTCTGTTTATTTGCAAATGTAAAAACATGATATTTCCCAATGTCAAATTGTGCACAGACGCACAAATATCATGTTTACTTTGCTTGTAAATTCTCACAGAAAGTAAGAATTGCTCAGTGTTTTCTGTGTATTTATTTCTCAACCTTGACACCCTTCTTGGATTCATGTTTCATTTGGGCTCTGTTCAAGGACTGATTTCAAGCTGGGTTTTCTCTATCACTGAATCAAGACTCCTAAGCCCAAAACATTTTGTTCTTATTATGGCCCATTAAATATTTGGGTCTTTTTGAAATGAAAAATGGAAGCAAAAACCTGCACTCTAACATGCCTTAGCATTAAAAGTAGGCCATCATCTCCCGTCCAAGCTCCTGGGGCGCATGTTTGTTTCCTTTAACTGAAGGTAGCCGAGTGAACTCCACTTTCTGCTTCTGTGTATTTTCATATCAGGAGCCTGGTACAATTTTACACCCCGGCTCCAAACAGATTTCATCATAAAGGCATGAAATCACCTGAAATTGCAACCTTTTCCAACCCCAGACTGCCCCCTCCTCTTTTCACTACCACCTCAAATGTGACTTCAGACTGTTCACTATCCTTAGGCCTCTGACTTAGATATCTATTTCATAACCATTGCCGTGGGACAGAGAAAACTGAGCCTTGGATTAGGGGGATTATAGAGCATTACAGGGCACATGCCCTCAGTGTTGTTAAGTTCACAGATTGTTTTTAAAGACGCACAGTTGTATGTGTAACCTTGGAAGCAGGTTAGTGTTGGCCGAGGTGTTTTGACTCGAGCTGCGGGGTTTCTTATTAGAAGTGAAAATAGAAATCCTCCTCTAGAAGAGATGATGCAATGCACTGAAAGTAAAATTCCTAGAAGAGCAGCAGGATAGAAAGTGGTATTTGCAAGTGGATGGAGGGTCCTCGTGTGGGAGTACAGGGTGTAGCCACCTACCAGCTGTAATCCTGTTTTAATGTATAGAGAGATTTGCCCTCAGGGAGGTCACAGCGCTGTTTCCATGTCTCTCAGCAGGAAACCACTGACACGATTTACCTCCAGCTTCACAGTTTTAACTGAAGCAAAGCTCACAGAGCAGCGCTATGACATAACATTGGATAACTGATGTATAGGTAATCTTATTGAGTCATAGGTGAAGTTGTTTCACCCCTCTTTTCTCTTCAGAAAAAATATTTGAATATAAACACACACACACACACAGTGCTTTGTTCAAATAGCAGTTCAAGACATTTGCAGAACCATCAGTCCAAATTGTTTTATAACTCTGACACCATTACCAGTCTTTAATGTCTCTGGAGTCACTCTTTACTGTAGCGCTCTGAAATCTGACTGTGAAAAAGCTGTTTAAATTTGTTTTTACAAAATTGTGCAAAAAAAAGTTCAACTTGAAATCTTATACCTTTATTTTTCTCCAGTTCTTCCTGTGCTCAGTCTATGTGCCAATGTGCACAGACAAGGTCCCCATCCCCATTGGTCCATGTGGCAGCATGTGTCTGTCTGTCAAGAGAAAATGTCTCCCAGTGCTCCATGAGTTTGGATTCATATGGCCAGAGGTGAGTTCATTCACACGAAGATCCTGAATATGATAACAGACATAAAATGTATATTAAATATTAAGATTGAAAACTTTCATTCAAGCTAAAAAGGTGATTAATCACCATAAATTAATTCAAAATACAAGTATTGCCACTTTAATAAGCAACCAAAACGCAATTTCCCATCATGCCTCTTCTCCAGGTGTTAAACTGCAGTCTCTTCCCACCTCAAAACGACCACAACCACATGTGTATGGAGGGTCCAGGAGACGAGGAATCGCCCAACACGCCTTTCCGCAATCCTAACCACCAGGAGTGTCAAGCCTTGGGGTCTGCACCTGACCAGTACACCTGGTTAAAACAGACTGAGAGCTGCGCTCTCCAGTGTGGATACGACAGTGGGCTCTATCGACGAGGAGCCAAAGTCTTCACGGACGCATGGATGGCGGTGTGGGCCGTGCTGTGCTTCCTGTCGACCACCCTGACCGTCCTGACCTTTCTGTTGGATTCACAGCGCTTCTCCTACCCTGAGAGGCCCATCATCTTCCTATCAATGTGCTGTAACCTGTACAGCGTTGCCTATCTGGTGAGTGCAAGGTTCAGTATTGCAATGTCACATTAAAGTTTACTGAATTAAATGAAGAGGATGTTGTACTGTATGTACTGTACTGTTTATATAAATAAAAAGGTCAGATTTTCTGTCTGGTTGTCACTGTTCCTCTTTTACTGACTAGTAAAATGTTTTTTTTTTTCTTTCTAATGTCCCTTTCCTGTGCTCTCCTGCAGGTGCGGTTGACTCTGGGAAGGGAGCGCGTTTCCTGCGACCTGGATGCCGCTGCCGTACCGATTCTAGTCCAAGAAGGGTTAAAGAGCACCGGCTGCGCCATCGTCTTCCTCCTGCTCTACTTCTTCGGCATGGCTTCCTCACTCTGGTTAGTGTAAACAAACTCAGACACTCACGCTTTTTCACCATATCAATCCTTCATCTCTCTGTATTGTTATCAACTGCTGTGGATGGACTTCATGGGGAACAATTGGAACACGAGACTTGCATCCTGTTTTCTTTAAAGTCTGACTATCCTGTCTCATAACCTTTGTGCTACATGGACTGACTTTCACATTCGAAGGCAGCACTTAAAAAATAAATAAAAAAGACACTTTTTGAGTGCATGCTGCGGTACAGTTGAAATGGAAACTCTTTCTCTTCCTTATCCTGTTTGTCTTCACTCTTCCTTTTTGTAAGAGCAACCGACTGGAAAGCTCAAGGATCTCACTTTCTCCTAAAATATGACCCTTTAACCTACTTCTCGGTTATGTTATGATGAGCTCATTACAAAAGGATTTAATGAATCTGCCCTCTTTTTAACAGAGAAGTCAACACTTGCTCTATCTTTCAGGTGGGTGATCCTGACCCTCACTTGGTTCCTGGCAGCTGGGCTGAAGTGGGGCCACGAAGCCATTGAGATGCACAGCTCCTACTTCCACATAGCAGCCTGGGCCATCCCAGCCGTTAAAACCATCGTCATCCTCATAATGAGACTGGTGGATGCAGACGACCTGACGGGGCTCTGTTATGTTGGTAACCAGCAGCAGGAGGCGCTCACAGGCTTTGTGGTGGCACCTCTGGCCACATATCTTCTAATAGGTAAGTACAGCATGATAATGCGATCAGTTTGTGCATTTATATGACATTTTACATCTTTTTTTGAATATATTGTGCTCATACCTCTACTTGCTATGGTAAGACCCTGCGTTTATTGTTATATTAGACAATCCTTTAGTTGTTTTGTTGTCTCACATGCCAGCCAGTATGTTTTCTTACATTTCGCTGTTGTTTTTCTTTTCTGAACCTTAGGCACTCTGTTCATCTGTGCTGGTCTCGTGGCGCTTTTCAAGATCCGCTCCAATCTGCAGAAAGACGGTGCCAAAACAGACAAGCTGGAGCGCTTGATGGTGAAGATCGGAGTGTTTTCTGTTCTCTACACTGTCCCAGCCTCCACTGTCATTGGCTGTTACCTCTACCAGCTCTCTCACTGGGGGGAGTTCAGGGCAAGCCCCCGGGACTCATACGTAGCATCAGAGATGCTTCGAATCTTCATGTCTCTACTTGTTGGCATCACATCCGGCATGTGGATCTGGTCGGCAAAAACCCTTCACACCTGGCAGCGCTGCTCTGCCCGTCTGCTTAGAGATAGCAGAGCAAGCCGGGGGGGTAAGAGAGCGCCAGGAGAGGGCTGGATCAAACCAGGGAAGGGCAACGAGACAGTGGTGTGAGGAGAAAGGACAGGGATGGACTTCTACCTGCTCCTCTCTCACTGACAAACACTCGCTCTGCCAAGCAGAAGAAGGAGAGGGCAGAGAAAAGAGATGGGAAGGAGATGAGCAATGTGTCAAAGGAATACAGCAGGGGTTTTTCAAGGAAGCCGCTGGATGTTATGGCTTCAAAAAAAAGCTCGCCGAGAGTCCAAAAGCATGACTCACCTCTTCTCTAACTGACCTGGAGCCTCTAAAGGAGAAGAAAACTGGAGGATCGGGTCATAAATAAGTAGCAACAGTAGCCTCTCTACCTCTGTCAGACTTCCTTTGCCCAGAGAGCTAGAGAAAGTAAAAAAAAATGAAGGAGAAAGAGAGACGGGAAAGACCGAACAGAAGCATCAACATGCAGACCGGACACACCAATAAGCTGTGTAGCACCACGTCTACCTCTCAGTCTCTCTTTCCTCTCCAGAGTCCTCAGCAGAAGAGACTGAATGTGCTGGAAACAGTCACAGTTGTGCCGTTTTTTCGTTTTAGGGTCTTAAGGATTTGAATTTTACACTGGATGGTCCTGGTGCAGATATATGGAAAAAGGCTGACGTTTCCCAAAAGCATCTGACAAAATATTATTTTTTTATGTCTATACAGGAAAGTGCAAAGAGATCAATCAAACACCAGACCAAAAGTAACTAAATCAGATAGAAACATACAAAATATGGCCTTAAATCTGTGATGTGTTTACATTTGAACAACATTATTACACTTTTTTTTTGTAAATGGTCATCTTTTGTACAATATAAAAGCACAGGTGATTGTACTGTTCAGACTATTTGGGAAACCAGCTCTGGGCTTTAATGATGCACTATGATTGTAAAAAAAAACAAACATTTGAAGTGTCCATGTCTGTCACAGGTTCATTACCAGGGACAGCAGTGACAGCACTGGTAACAAATCATTACACAGTACTGTATATTAAAGGGGAATTTCACTATATTTAATGTATGGGTCAATGTGGTTCGATGGTAAATGTGGTCAATTGAAGCAATATTTTCCTAAATGCAAACAGGATTTACCAGGAACGCAGATGCCCTCATTGACTGGGCAGCAAAGAAAACAAATTTAGTTTTTAAGCAGGAGCACGCCCCCTGTCTACCTGTGTTAAAACTGCCTGTATATCTGTTTTAACACCAACATCACTGGTGTCAGAGAAACAGATTTTGCAGCAGGAGAACTCAGGTTTTTTTTAGTCAAAATAGGAGACACAGAGGCATGTTTTTCTTTCAATTGACTAATTTTACCACCAACACTGATTAGACAATGATATAAAATATGTCAGGTTTCCCCTTTAATATGCAGAGAGCCTTTAACAGGGAGAGTTTGGTCAGTTGTCAGTATGTGGTAGAAAATGTGGTTAATTCATAACTTTTCTTACAAATATTTTGATATCAAGGTCAGGCAAAGCAACATAATGAGAGATTATTTTTTTAAAATGTCTTGTACATCTAAGTCAAGTCTGAGGTGACTGAAGTCATAATGCAATGAATTCTGGGAGTTCCCTGGCTGTGCCTTTTTCTGAAGCAGTCAGGCATCTGGGAAATGTAGGCCTATGTGTATTTTACCTCTGTAGTCTATGAGAAGCTCAGCTAACTTTAAATGATGTGTGCAGTCTTCTCGGAAACTCTGTACTGTATGCGCTCTCGAGTTACCATGAAATCCAGGAAATTAAGTTATTCCCTCTGCCCTCTTTTATAAACATCGGACCCGAGGCGGGTTAAAGATTAGAGGTTATTAGACAATCACTTGCCAAAAGACACATTATGCAAGAACAGAGCTGTCACAGACAAATGTGATATATTTGCAGGTATACACCCACACAGGAATCAGTTCCCATGAATCTCATCCACCAGCTTATATACGAACAAGTCC
>JAPZDZ010000024.1:11328491-11357614 GCA_029783805.1 Acanthurus tennentii | reverse complement strand
TCTGTCTGTCTGTCTGTCTGTCTGTCTGTTGCTCCCACTGGCCCGCTGCCTGTCTGTTTCTCTTTAACCCCGTCTGCAGCATCATGGCTCATTTCCCAGACAATCAAATCATCCCTGGAAATGAAATAAATAGTTCATTTTATTTCAGAATTTTCAAGGAAGAAAGAGAAGAGATTTCTGTTCCACGTCCCCAGCTGTTTATTTGTTGATATTAGGCATCTCCCACTATTTTATTCTCTCAGAATAACCGCTTATGGAATGTGCTATAAGCTTTTATTTGGATGAGTTATTCCTGGTCTATCGTGTCTTACTGCTAAAATCACCAAATCCTGCAGCTGCTTGAGAGCAGCATGTATTTGCCTGACAATCTATCAAGCAAAGCTCTTGCGTTTCAGTGAGTCTTTGAATGTATAAAAATCTTGTAGCTGTGTGTGTTGCGGGGGTGTTACTTTACCGCTTCTACATTTGAAAAATGAAACATTTATTTCTGGTTAATTGGAATGTAGAAGAGCTGTGTGTTAGTGAAACCAGAAAGCACCTGGGACAGAAAATCTTTTTTTTTTTTTTTTTTTTTTACTGCACAGGCTGCTTTTTCCCCAAAAATGTAACTTCCCCCTCAATGAATCCAGCAATACTTTCAGCAGGTCTGGTCCTGGCGTTTCTCAAACCAGCATACCCTGGCACACTTATTGAATTTCCAAAGTCAAACAAACTTTACATTGAGTTAAAGTGAATTAAATTAACCTCAGACCACCTCCCCCTCGGAGCTAATGCAGTTTCCCTCTTAAACTGTCTTAATGTCTTGGCCCTCTCCTCTAGTCTGACCACGCTGAAATTCAGGTGACATTTCCAAACAATCAGTGAATAGCTGTGCCTTAAAACATGGTGAGCGAGAGCCACAGCCTAATGAAGACTGAGAACCACTGCTAATACAGATTTGTAAAATGCTTATGAGAAGCCGAGATAGGAATCAATGTTGGAGACGAGCGTAGCCTTTGAGACTGTTCCTCTGTGTAGAAAAACTTGTTGTCTTGATGATGTCATCAGTGTATTATAAAGAATCTGTTAATTTATCCTGTAAAAAAAGTGATATAAAATTTTAAAACTTGTTTGTTATTTAAAAACACTTTTGTATCAGAAGATGTTGAATAAAAACTTTTTGGTTTCCAGTATTTTCATGTAGCTTTACTTGTGTTTGTGCATGCACACGTGTGTGCTTCATACAAACACAAAAGAAATACAAAAATACAATATAAAATACAACAGAAATTGTTGCATAATTGTTTTTTTCATTATCAATCCTTCTGCCGATTTCCTCATAATAAACAATTGCTTTGGTTTATCCAATATTGGTAAATAGTACAAAAAACACTTGCTTAAATTTCCTGAAGCTTACAGAAACATTTTTAAATGTCTTGTCCAGTGAACATTTTAAAACAACTATATTGATGTAACTCACATTAGATGAAGAACAGCAGCCAATACTTAAAATTGTTTGATATTTCTGCTTGTTCACTGATTAACTGGTCATAAAAAGTGATTCTTCAATTCTTAACAGACCTCGCAAAAGACACCATTGACTAGTTTTTTAGTTATTGCACACTCTTACATCAACCATAAGCAATAACAGCAAGCAATCTGTCATCTCAAGGAAAAAACAAGGTTTTATCTGCCTGCATGCAAACACTTCAAGGTTACTGAATATCCTCCCCCTGACTGGATCAGTTTTCAGTGACCTAAAACAGTGTTTGTGTGTGATGAAGGGCTGAAAAACAGTGAAAAACTGCATATTAATAAGTACTTGTTTTTGTGAGGACAAGGTGTTGAACTCCTGCATGTATCCTTTCAGTTGTGCTCATTTAATGAACAGAACAATGCTGCCACCTCTTGTCTGATGAGACAAATGAAGTGTCGGTGCTCTATGAGCCACCGACACCCTTAAACAGTTGTTTGCAGCCTCTTAACCTCACGAACTCCTCACACCTATACAGCAGCAACTCTGCTTTGAACATTTTAAGTTCCCTTTTTAACAGTTACTTTAGGTTAGGTGAAGAAATGCTCCATGTAACCACTTAATTTGTTTTGAACCCACAGTGGAAACACAGTGATTAGACTGTGTAAACATTACTGTGCCATCAATCACATCTCATCAACTACACACACACACGTACGCACACAAACACAACACACTCACAAAAGCTTGCACACTTCCTCCCGCTCTAAAATTTGTTGTAATTTGGTTTTACAATTACTCTTAATGCACGCAAGGCTGTAATTTACCAGCGCAGGGGTAAAACTGCATCTGGAAGAAATGATTAATTCCGGGCATGCTTATGTGTGTATGTGTGTGACTATGAGTGTGTGTATGTGTGTGTGTGTGTGCGTGTGTGTTGTCGGCAAAAGAGAGAGTGAACAAGAGTCCAAATATCTAAGGCTGCAGCTCAGATTGCCTTCCTGTAATTTACTGTGAGTGAATTGAGTGTTTGTTTAAGAATCCACTCAAAAGCCTGAGGTAAAGGGAAAGTGACAGCATCTACTGCTCTATTGTTTCCAGATGTGGTTCCTCTTACACACACACAGACACACACATGCACACACACAGACATACAGTGCAAACACAAGACTGCATGTTCACAAACTGACATGCACTTTCCCAGAAGCACAGACAGAAATGGGAGGAGTTTAGAAAGTTCAATACTCCGAATACCCTAAATGGTGGTTTCTGCATACAGGACTGTGTATGCATGAGCATGTATCAAAGTGCACAACATACTGTTTCAGCTCTGCACCTTGTGGTTTTCAAGTGTCTGTGGTTTTTTCAGGTACTTGTCAGACACAGAAAACACTCTTTAACAGTTAACAGCTTGCCTGCAACCCGGATTTTCCATTTTTAAAAACAACCTTAAACCTTAAACTCTCACTCTAATCTTCTCTGGATGTTTGCACCATTTGAAAATGACTAGTTCAAACTGTAAAAACACACATACACACCCAGTAACACACACTTTGTTCCACTCCGTTAGTGAACAGCATGTTAGTATTTTTTCTCTCTCTTCTTTTTTACATAGCTGAAATGTGAAATGGCCCCATTAAAATTCCTTGGTCTAATATTCCTGGGAATGCATTTGCAGTCGAGTTCCCTTGTGTGCAATTGTGGGTATACATCTGTGCATATGTGTGTGTGTGTGTGCATAAATTTTAGTGTCTTATGGGAAGAAAGAGATTTGGTATAGAAAGTGGGTGAGAGAAAGTGGAGTGCAGACTGAAATAAAGACAATGAAACAGAGAAAATCAAGACAAAGAAAAAGAGGAAGTGAAAGAAAATATAGTGACAAGAATAGAGAACAGAGTAAGTGAGAGGGATTGAGTGAGAGGAAGAGGGAAAAGGAAATCTGTCATCCTCCAACAGCAGAACGCTGCAGCTGTTCCCTCTCAGCTCTGCTGAAATCACTTTCCCATTCTGCTCTGCGTCTATTGTATGAATAGTTTTGAGTAATGGCCACCACTAGGGATTCTGGGTGACGTAGCTGTCTTGGCCCGAGAACCAATTTGGTGCAAGACGGATTTGTAAATCCCGGTTCTCAGGGCCAAACAAGCTAACGAGTGGAGACTGAAATCCAAAAACCCGGCCAAGAGAGAGATTGGAGAATTATTTGCCATCGAGTTGAAACAGAGAGCTCTTTATTCACGGCAGGGGATGTGAAAGATTGAGCTGAATTTAGGCCAAACAAAGATGTATTGCATGTTAAAGGTCAGGTCAAATACTTGAAAATGCTCATCATTGTTGTCAAAGAATAATCCGCACATATGGCTGCCAGCAGGATACAAAATAGTGTTTGATAACAAAGTCCTGCATGCTTGTCATGTTTGTGTTTCATGTGGTCCTGGAAAAAGAAGCCAAATGTGCATCCTTTCATATTCTTTATTAAGTAATTTCTTTCAGTCCCCCAGAAACTAAGACTGGACTGAATTTTATTAAATCCGCACATTTAATATTAAAATTAGATGTTAATGGGTGAACTCTTATCTCTGTCATCACATCCTCACAATGCCAGGTGCCTCTGTCACCACTAGATGTCACTCTTTGTCCAGACCACCCTTTATGTCATGTTACCATCTGCCGTTTCTCATGACTGTTTAATTCTCATATTGGGGCTATTTTTCTATTTATTCCAGCTTGATGCTCATTTGGATTAAATCATACACGAATTCTAGAAACATTAATTGACTGAAAGACAATATTGTTCACACAAATCCAACAAATCACCATGTTAAGGTGAGATTGGCATCTCTACTGTTTGTTTCAGAAACACAATTCTGATTCAATCTGTGACAGTAAAACCATGTTTTGGTATTTTATTTATGACTGTCTGTCAAGCCAATAATGTTTTTAAATTTAAAGTCATCTCATCTGAGAATGTTTATTAATTAAATGACAAAAGCATTGTCTGACTTTTTGGATTGTAGTGGTTGATCCTACTTCAAACTTCCACTTTACTGAAACATCTCAGATGTACCTCAGTACTTTAAGATATGGTTTTATCATTGTCTTCCACTAGATATGACAGCTGTAGTTACTCATTACTTTGGAAATGCAAGGCTCTGCACACTCACACAGTCAGATGGAAGATGGATGATGCTGTATAATGCTGCCAAGACTTCACATATTAATAACAAGGGAAAACACTAGTATAAGGGGACTATGAGTGCAGGTTTTTAAAATACATAAGGTTATTTTGCATAGAAATTAAACTACCAAACTCTATAAGGTTGAATTTGCTCAACATCAACAAGCTACAGCATCAAAAAGATGTACATAATTTAACATATTAGCAGTAACAAAGAGTAGTTTTGCTCTGTGGCATCACTTATCAGTAAAGCACTGATGATATAAAATTTCTTATGATAATGTTGAGCTAGTAAGCAGCCACAAAGATACCTACTAGATACAAATAAAAAGATAACTCTTTACCTTTTATCACAGAACTCACAAGTCTTTTGATAAATAACAACATACCACACATACTAAGAATTTATGTCTGACCATAAATATGTCTATTGATCTCAGGAGGCACATAAAGACAACTCAGGGATTCAATTTATTACAAAAGATTTCCTGTGGAAGGCTTTAAAGTTAGAATAAAAGACTGTGGTATCATGTTGAAGAAAAGGGAAGTGAAACCGTGTTATTTAAACAGGACATTTGTCAGCTTTGGAAATGTCAACCGCTCAGTACATCCTCTCTCATCTCACTCTTTCTCTCTCTCACACACACAGGGAGAGAGGTGGAAAGGTGCATAGACAGCAAACCTCTTTGTAAAGGAAAAATGGAGTGAAAGAAAAAACTAAGAGGAAACAGAGGGAGTTGGAAAGAAAAGGAGGGAGACATGAGAAACAAACTGGAGTGATGGAGTTGCGGTTATGGAAACAAGTCAAGGAAAAAGATGGAGAAAGACGTCTAACAAGCAGAACATAAATGATTTCATTGTTTTCCTCAATCAGAAAGCCGGTTTGGCAGGCCAAATGAATGAAAATGAGTCATACAAACAGAAGAGTCTGTCTGTGCTTGTTTCCTATTAGTTTTTTCCTACTTCTCAGCGAGTACAGAAATAGAAAGCAGAGAAGAACCTGGCTTTGGCAGGTCAGTTTCTCAATGTCATGTTTTCTCTGCTGAACAGTTGTTTTAAGGAAAACAATTCAGTTTTTCTTTTTGCTGCTCTTAACTGGCTGCCATCGCAGGAAAGTTCTTACTCTTTGATGAGTCATTACTTTCATACACGCTATATTTCTAATAAATTTATTGTTGTTTTCAATACTTGGAAAATATGTTTCTCCATTTTTCCTCCTTACATGCTTTTGGTCTCTTTCATTATGTTTATATTACAGTTGTATTAAAGGAATCCCATAAATAGCCTATATATACTCTTATAAGTCATAACCTTTGTTATTTGACAGTAAAAAAAGATAATCAACTTTTTTTTCCAGGGGTTTGCTAGTCAACCATATGACCTCATCACCACTCAGAAGATTTTCATGTTTTAACAATTCAGAAAAGGCTAAAATGGCTGAAACACAGTACCAATCAGAATAAATGGAAGAAATAGAAATACTAAATTGATATGTGGCAAGTGAGTCCTAGCCATGCTAGTGGCTCTATGAGCCTGTATCTTGGCCAAAATGCTAATGTAAGCGTGCTAACATGCTGTTTAACGAGCATAATGCTACCGTGTTCACTGTCTTATAAGTGTTAAAGCATGCTGCTAACATATTCTTATTAGGAATAAACACAAAGCGGAGGCTGATTAGAGTAAAATTATTTGTACCAAATATTGGATAAGTACAACTTTTGACCTGATGGTGGCGCTAGAGAATAAGTTAAGAGATCACACTTTTTTTTTTTTCAAATTATCCTGAGGGGAACATGAATATCCGGAACAAATATCATGGAAAATCATCCAATAGTTGACGAGACAGTCCACTTTAAATCACAAAAGTTAACCTGCTGGTGGCACTACAGGAATGTCACAGGATTACTGAAGTCACTGACATAAAGACAGTAGCTGTGTAGCTGTTTCAATCAATAAATTTGAGCTGTTAATGGTGCCAGAGTTAAAAATGCCTACACTTTGTACATCTTAACAGTTACCAGATCTGTGTGCAAGTGTCTGTGTTTGCTTGTGTGTCTTTATTGTTACATTCTCATTAGAGTGTCTGATTTTGTCTTGTGTTGGTGTGTGATGTGCCATCTCTTACAGGGTTAGTTTGTGTGTATGTGCATTCTTGTCTTACACACGGGTCAGTGACTTCGTACTGTCAGTCTTAAACTTTATTGGATGCCTGAATAACAATGAGACAATTTGCTAAAGCCGATGATCCAGGACTCACTGTGCCCCGCTTAGTAAAGCTGGTCCAGCACGCTTCAGCTGCATCCTTGTCAGGGAAATATGGAAACTAAGTGGCAAACACATATTGTGCAAACACACACAAAAACACACACAGTAACAAATCAAAAATCATTAAGTAAGAAATAGAAACGCAGGCAAAATACCAGGAAAGTGACAGAGAGCAGCGGAGGAAAAAGAAGCCTGGGGGGTAAATGATAGCAACTATATTTCTTTGTTTTATCAGCAACATGAGGAATAAACATACGACCTGTTTCCAAGAACTTGTGCTTTGTGAAAACATCCAAGAATTAATGCTCTGCAGAGTCCATCAAAGATTATTGATGACATACTAAAACTGTTACCTGGAACTTTATGTAGTGCTGGAGGGATAAAAAATGTGACTGCTCTTGTAAATAACTGCGCCCTGCTCGAAAATAAAATGCCAGATTTATTTGTTGGTTCTGAGTAGAATCATTCTTTCAGCACAAACTAATATGCCCAAAGTGAACACACAGGTCACGCTGGATATTTATTGCAATCTTATCTACTTTGTTGTCCTTCCTTGTTTTTAGTGCACACAGGAATACTGAACATAATTCAGACCACAACAATACAAAACATTTTCTATAGTGATAACGATACAACACAGTACAGTAATTGATTAAAGGCTGAAATGGGAATTTACCTTCAATGAGGTAACCAAATACTTTTTAAACAGGGGTTTTGTAAAGGGATTGAACTGAGATATGTCCATCCTTATTTCTAACCCCATGTGATATTTCATGTTTAAACAATATAAAAACATATTAAACACGTTTTAGATTTGGCACATATGTGAGGCTTATTTTTATGACTGTGGCACACATCCAAGAGCTGTTTTTTGATAAGTATGTAACAAAAAGTGCCTCAGAGACACACAGCATAAAATATTAATGGCATTTTTTGTATTTAACTTCTGTAAAAGACTATTCAGTGTTTGCAAGAGTTAAGCTTTGTTGTGAGAATATGTTTCCATACCGGTTGTGTTTAGACCTAGAGTATGTTTATATCATAACTCACAGGATATTAATGGATGTAAATGGATGTTTTCATTATGGCATTTACCTATAAAACATGCAATGAAACAATGTTGGTATTTTAAAATTCCTATATGGATGAAATCCATTAAAATGTTTAAATTAGAGTCTGTTGGGTCCTCTCCTTACCATGTAAGTGTTGGGTTTTTTCACATTTTTATTTTTTTATGTTTAAATAATGCTGAAAGTGACAACAAAAAACAACTGGTTCCCAGGTGACAGTGACTCTGATTCACTGGTTGAGTTTTAGAGTTACACAGTTTCTTTTATGCAGCAGACAAAAGGACGCCCAAACAGCTTGAAGTGAAGCTGAAAAATAATGGAGGAAAGACCTTGTTATGTTCACCTCAACAGGTAGCAGAACTGACACTGTATTTTCTGAAGTGTGGAGATTTATTGTGAATACTGAAGCAGCATGAACTGAGGTCAGAGATGAGCACTAACTTCATGTCAAACTTTACACAAACTCAGCCAGACTGTCACATGTTTGAGACCATCAGAGAGACAGCAGTGCTTTTATTAAGATAAAGATATAGATTAAGAATTTCACCCAAAATTAACTAAAACACACAATATATAATTTCCGCCACTGAGGTCTCCCTTTCAGAGCGATTCAAACAAAAGATGAAAATGAATGACTGCAAATACAGATTCACATTTGACTCAGCATCAGTGTCGTTAACTGGCCACCATTGCAGATGAAAATCTGACTAACCCAGACACAAATGTTTAAGAAACATTAAACGTAAATTATTAGTTTTTTTCACATTTGCCATCTTTCCTCCTCTTTCTCTGGTGTTACCTCTACAGTTAGGGACTGGTGACAATATTTAATGCACCGTTACCGTGAATAAAATTACTTATTTCTCAGATTTTAAAAAAGTTTTAGAAACATAAGAGATAACATATGTACACAATTCAACAAAACAAGACAAATATATAGTCGCTTTAAGTCATTTAAATGTGGAAATATTATGTACAGTAATCTTGCACAGAGCAGAACCAGTTTATCTACGCTTTTACTACTATGTCAAGTCAAACTGCAGTAACATCAGCCGAGACACAAAAAAAACATACATACAGATTACTCAAGGGTTTTACATTCAAATTAACATTTTATGACTTTTTAATAACCAGTAGGATCATTAAAAATTTCCGGTTGTTGCAGAGGTAACACTCTGAGCTCAATATCTGCTGCATGACTTGCAGAATAATGTTCGCTAACCCCGCACGTTAAATGGCGCATGGCTAACGACTGACATCAGCTGCAAGCAAATGTAGCTGGAAAAGTGAGCCATCGATGCAGTTTGATCTATCGACACAAGTGAGACAAATCGAGAGGAACTATTTTCTGAGTGACTGAAATTGCAGTGGGTGACAGTATATAATTTTAAGTTAAAGACTCTCATATGGTTATAAAACGCAGTGCGCCATATGGGGGAAGAGGAAATGACAGAGAGAGAGAGTGAGGACGAGGACGGGAGCAGAGGAAAAGAGCCGGTGACTGATGAGGCCGATCATTATCTATTAGTGAGGCCCAGATCATATATCTCATCCCTAATGAGACCAATATTAGCTACAAACCCAACCACCCACTGCAGGAACACACACGAACACACACGAACACGCAAGTACATCCGTACAAAGTGCGTATACACATATAAAACAGGAAGACACATTTAAAACATCACCTGTACACTGTTTTCAGTCATTTAAATACATGTGTTACACTGGATTGTGCTGTTTTATAGCCACTTCGCCTGCACAGACACACAAACACACACCATATAATTATAACAGTGCATGTGAGTGAGTGTGGGCATGTGCATTTTGTCTAAATAACCATTAAACTTTGGCCTCAGGTGCCATAAAGTAGTTCAAGCATCATGTGTTTACTGTACATCACGCATAATGAGAATGCTGTTTGCTCAGGGGTCATTTTTAATGATGACAAGGGAAGCCTGAGATCTCCTTTGATGGCAGAGTAGAGACTCAAGCTACTGATGCTCAGCTTATAATAAGAATAGAAAAATAAACATAAATAATAATAATAATAATGTCACAAAAAGCAGCTCCTGGTAGGTGATCACATTAGCTTCTCAAACAGTCTATTTACTCAGTCTATCTAATTATTGTTTCCTCAGGAACACTCATCTCTCTGTTTAGGTACACTGGGGCTTTTCCCTCCTCCTCTCTGTTTGGTTGCAGTTTAATGTGCCCTTTCTTGTGATGATGTTTGAGCAAAGTCGTGGTATTTTGGCTGCAACAGACAGTTTTTCTGCAAATATCACAGCTGGCAACATTCCTATTAGCAAGCACAGCTGGGCCGCTGTGGCCAGGTAGCCGCTATCCTCCTCTTTTTACTGTCAGCGGTGATAATGCTGTGGTTGTTTGTCGCAAATGAGCAGTAAAGGGAGAAAGGATGTATTTGTTTGAGCAAAATACAAAAGCAGGAGGCTGTTATGTTTACCTTGAGATTGAGAAGCACAGTTTAAAGGATGAGGGGTTCAGGTGGTTTTTGCACAAACAAGACCCTTGTTACATTGTGTTTGTACAGTATGTGTCAGAACATTCAGCATTTTAATTGGACATTCAGTCTTTTTCTCCTTTTCAGGCTCAAGGGAGCCACCAAATATGCACTCCACTTTAAGCAATGCTGCATATCTGCTGGTTGTTTTGTTGTTGACCATAAATTAAGCAGTTTTGTAGTGGCAGTGGGAAAAGAGCCATCCTGAAGGCAGAGCGCCTCTCATGGAGGAGAGGATCATGAGGGAAAACATCACATGTATAGGAACAGATGCTGCTGCAGCATGCTGCTGACTCCGGTCTTTAAAAATGCTCCAAATCAGACTCACAAAGAGCCAAGATATTGTAAGTCGCATTTAATTAGTGCCAGACCAATATGTTGGTTGACCAATTTATGGACAGCTGTCGACCTTTCACCGGCCTATCACAGATATGTAGTATCAGCGTACATGTTTTCCGATATGCTCTGATATAAAACTTATCTTACAGTACATTAAATGCAGAAAACAATGCCAATGGTGATTTAAAAATAGTGCAACATAGTGTGGGCACTGATGTTCACTTTATATGGCTATTTTTATTTATTTATGTATGTATAATAATGTTAAATATTTTTAAATAAAGTAAGGTATTTGTTAACAAAATTAGCCTTCTGAATACCTTTACATAGTCATATTGGTACAAAACCGGCGCACAATGAACATAGAAAAGGTCAATTTTCAGTCCAGCACAAAAATTCCACATATCAGTTGCTCGTATCGCTAATGGATGACTTTTTTACTTTAAAATCAGTATCGGTATTGGGCTTAAAAATCCCATATCAATCAGACCCTATATTTAACTGAGCTAAATTAATATTGAATAATCTGTGTCTACTCTCCGCAGGCTGCAAATAATAATTATTTCTATTATCAGTTAGTCTTCCAAAGGTCTTCCTCAAAATTGCAGTCCGAAAAATATCTGTAAAACCTGCAAATAATAATATAGTACCTGCAAAAAGGGAACTTTGGACATCTCCCTGTCATGATTAAATAAAATATTATTAATGAATAGTGTCTGTTGTATTTTTTTATTAATGTAACAGATGTTTCCTCTAAGGATAAACATCCAGTCCCTTCAGTCCTATTCAAGCCAAAGCATTTGTAGAAGCTTAGACTCTCTCCAAGTGCAGGTATGAAAGTGAAATGACCCCCACTCATACTTTTCACAGTATGAGTGGGCATCTATTGGAATAGTCCTTCGACAAACTGCAGAGTCTGTTCAAGGCCAGAAAACCACTGGCTCAGTCGAGATGTAACAACAAGCGAGTATAACAATGCAGGTGAGTGCTTCAGTGTGCTGTCATTCTTCAGTGGTGCCACCAAGGAGCAGTCACAGAGAAGGTCTCTGTCTCCAAGGCTAAACCACTTTTAAAATTGATTGAATAGTCTGTCCTAGAAAGAAAATCCCACTGTGACCGTTCAGTGCCGGTCACCTTTTCAGGACTCCTGAGGTGGCTCAATCTGAGATCACTGCTTTTAATGTCAAGGGTAACAATGCTGGACTAAAGACTTAAGACCACGAGCTTTTTAAAGTGAACACTGAACAGATTTTAAAAAATCCATCAAAAGCTGCTGGACCTGCATCAGCCTCTTCTAGTGATCTCATGCCATAAATATACATCTTACATATAATTATATTAAAGCTACAATGAAAAACAAAACAGATCAGCCAGGTTTTTAACACAAAGTCCATCAATATTTCTTATTGTTTTTGAAACTGTGGTGCCATCTATGCAGAAATATGGAGCAGGTGAAGACAGTTTAACTGCTCGTGCCGCAAAGAAGAAAGAACATACAGTTTTTATGTCCTTGCTTGGAAGAATTTAAAAACCAGACTAATTTATATACACACACGAGCATCCCTTTACAGTTTTGTCCTGTTTGATTTACTGGCAGCCCCACTCAGCGTGCTGTCATCATTCTCTTGTCTCCCCTCCATATTTCTGGGGACACATAAGCACGTATGACTCACTCGTGTTGGCTGCACATTAAGCACATTAAGCCTTCATGCATTTACTTGAGTGCTATTTAAGGAATGAAATGTAACTAGCCTCCTACATTTGTTCATAAGGGTTGAGAATCTCCCACAAAAAGGTTAAACACTGCTAAATTTCCCCTCCAGTTAGCTGAAATGTCGAAGCCCCTCGCATGAAGGGCATCTTCAAGAACACACAGCAGGACCTGCTGCCTTTTTACCAGAAAAGGCTCTGAGGTCTTATCTTTACCATTTTTTCTATGGTTTTAAGGACATGTGGAGGAGTTTAATTTCTGTGATTAAATACAAAATATGCATGGTGAATTTTTCAGGGCCTAGGTCAGAAATTACATATTTCTCCATCAGAATAATACATATATTCAATGGCATTATTGGGAGAGGCTTGAAACAAGGTCTAGGCTTTTACAGAGGAGAAAAAAAAAAGTATTTTAACACTTTGCTAATGCGAAATTATGAAGAGAGAAAATTTTAAAGACTTTCCAATTAAAAGTTTCTCAAGGCTGCTGCACTGGAGGACTTCAGAATCTTGACATCAGTATTTCTAAAATCTTTTACTCAATTTGACTCGATATCCCATGAGCTGGAAGACTGACAAACATTCACAGACGGTAAAACTTGTACCTTTGGCAACCCCAGCTTCAGCAGACAAGGTACTTTGCAAAAGAAGAAGACAGCGTTCAATAACTTGGCACGATATGAAACCACAAGTGGTGTATTGTATCTGCCAGTCTCTTGCCCCGCTCTGCCTCTCAGTCAGGTAGCGTTTCTCTGACCCGATGATGATGATGTGATAATACCTAAATAAAATGCCCTTGAAGCTGACAGCTCTCTGATTCAGAAAGTAATAAAAGCTGACATGGCTACATCTGTGGTTACTTATTACCTCGCAGTTATTGCTTTAGGGAACGAGTAGAATAATCAGTCAAAGCATACATTATCATTAAACCAATAAACCTACTATATGAATATTGAGTTACATGATATAACAGCTGGCCGTGTGCCATCAACTCTCTGATTTTATGTTTTTAGGGAGGAAAGGTTTCTGTTTTCTTTTCATTTTTTTATTTGTTTATTCTGCTCTTGCACCACATCTGATAATCCAGACCTTTGTCGGCTCCTAGGAATCATTATAGATGGATGGCTCTTATAAGATCAGACTTTAAATTGCTCATTACTATAGGACTGAGGCTCAGTCTTGGCAGGCAGCCTCCCTGCTGTTTGAACTGACTCCCAACCCGAAGGGTGATCAGTGGGCACTGGGCAGCGCCGCAAGTTTTTCTTCAAGTGATTCATGCTAATGTCCAAAGCGTAAAGCCTCAGGTCTCGTTAAACAACCACAGAGTTAATCACCAGCCCAGAGAGTTCTGGCACTAATTGCATTTACAAACTACGATGTGTCAGAACAATCGATACGTTCTGGACAGTCCAACAGCAGCACAGTGAGACTGACTGCTGGTACTGGCACTTAATATCTCGCTCCACTTCTAGCTCTCTTTTCCCAGAGAGCAACGATGAGCCAAAATCGCTGTACCACTTCATGTTGTCCCATTCAACATAACGTTACGCTTCATTTAAGGCCGCTCTGCCTCTTCCCCGCAGACTCCATCCTCATTCCTCACCTAACAAATGTTGGGCAAATATTATCTTTACCCCTGTGCTTGGATAGTCCTGGATTGAGCTGGGGAATTTAGGGGAGTCTTTTGCAGGATTCTGCAGAGCAAGCAGATAGTGTGAACATCGGTTCATCACTGGTATGTTCTCCACACAGGGATTTGCAATAATTGAAACCATGCAGCAGAGTCTGAGAGACGTTGTTGTAGCAGGAGAAGCTCCGATATATAGTGACAGATGGACCGACACTTGAACGAAAAACTACGCACAAAAGCCCACTGATGCATCTGAAGGAGGATACAGCTCTCTCACACACACTCTTTCTTGCATGAGGAATGACTCACACTCAGTAAAGGTGATCAGCCTTGTTTTACAGGGACGTCCTGGAAGCGGTGTGCAAAAATCAATGGCAAATTCAAAAAGTCAGAAAAATCTTTAATGTCAGTAAAAGTAAATTCCAAGAAAATCCACAGTCGCTCTCTCATCCTGGGTTGGTCCACAGAGATTCATGCCAGTACACACAAACACTAACACAAACACAAAGTTATGCATAAAACTCATGCTGACATATCTAGCAGGCACACACCACCGCTTTTCTACATTTTCTTTTCTTTTCACTTCTCATCTCTCTTTTATATTCATTTTGTCTCTGAACATAGAGTCAGTGCAAAGATGGCAATGTTTGTCAATCAGTTCTTTATCCCTCTAACACTCTGGTGGTTATTTTCTTGATTAAAGTTTGGTCTGGAAAATGTCATAAAAAAAGAAAAGTGCATGTTGTAATTCCCTTAAGTCCGAGATGAACCATCCAAATCTTAAATATGTCCAGATTGCAGTGATGTAAAACAGAGAAAAGCAGCAAATCCTAAGATTGTCTGACATTTTGCTTTTGAAGTGTTATCAAAAGACTTGCCATTAAATTTTATCTCTTGTAACTGACCCATTATTTGTTGACAACATTTTCATTAAATTTGGAGTTGGAATTCATTGAACCCAGAGGATGATTTCATATATCTGACCTTTTCTTTTAGACTTAACGTCAGTCCAGAATTTTTCCTAGGGGAAAGATTCAAGTAAGAAGATCAAAATAAGACTTTTGGTGCTTTGCTCTAGTTTCACCCTTAAGTCCAATAAAGTTTGAACACATGATAACATAAAATGTCATGGGCAGATTAAAACGAACATCGCTGAGTAAGTTTGGGATCCTGAGCCTTTTTAATTTCACTGGCAGCACAGTCGGCCTCAGGAAAAACTTCATTTTTTACATAATACTTGCAGTGCTTTAAATTTCCGAAATGGCTGCATGATGCAAGTCAGTGTTAAGTCTTGCAAGTACAGCCATATTGTGGGTGCAATGAAATCTCTTCACCTTTTTCCATTGCTTCCTGCAGACTGCTGTCCTCTCCTTTACCATCACCTCCCACCACCTCTTGTTCCACATTTGTAATCCCCAATGTGCTCATCCTCTCCTTCCACCTCATCCTAACACTCTCCCTCTCCTCTCCATCCTCCTTCTCCACCCCCCTCCATCCCTCTCCTCCTCTTGACTTCCTATTGAGCGCTGCTTAAGGCCATAATCTGTCTTCCAGTGCTCACCACTGATTGGGTCCACAGGGAAATGGCAGCAGGAGACAGGTGGAGCGACAGGGCAGAGGGGCAGCTGTGACGGAGAGATAGATTGCATGTGAGTGTGTGTGAGACAGAGAGAAGGAGAGAGAGAGAATGAGATGAGACAGGGGAGTCTCTGAACATGGGAAAGTTTTGTTTTGGTAAAAACTTTTCTTTTCTTGCTGCATTTTTCTATTAAACAGGCACAAGCACAAATGCACACACACACACACACACACACACACACACACACACAGCTCTCTCTCCTTTTCCAATAACCTCACAGGGGTTTCATGCATTATTTATAAATGTGAATGAGGGGAAGGAATAGACAGGTTAGATGTGTGTGTAGGTGTGTGTGACTGTGTGCTGGGCAGTGCAGTGTGACCAATTGTCTGCGGGTCCCGTTCTAAATCCCTTTTTAGGCAGGTACATGGCTTATATCGATATATGAGATACTCCCATACAAGAGATGTGCGTGCTCAAGCACATCTGTGCTTCACTTTTAAGTGCTATATTTTCGTGATGCAATTTATACAAACAACCTTTGCAGCAGGAGAGCTCATTTGAGTCCAGCAAGGTTCTTACAGTAACTCAAGAGGAAGAGTAAAAAGCATTTCTAAGTGTGTTTAAAAAAAATTGTACCACCAAACTTCCACAAACTTTAATATTCAAATCTTAAAACCAAAAGTTCAGTTCCTTTTCTGCAGACGCTCGTACAAACAACAAGCTTCTTTAAATATTCAAACACTCTTTTTTTAACTATAAATGAGCAGAAAACCCATTCACTTACACAATAGAGGCAAACGGTTAACAAATATGGATGACACAGCTGATACATTCATTGCTCAGCTGCAGAAATCACATCACCTTGCATATTTATAGCCTCACCAAGTCGCATTTTTAACACTGCCACGCGCGCGCACACGCAGTTTGTTGCTGTGCTCACCTGTTTGATCAGCGTCCTCCACCATCGACTGTTGTTTATCTCAAAGCTTTGTGTTATAAAACGGATCCACTCTGAGGTTGTTGTTATCTTACACTTGAAGTATGGTAAATAAATGCTCAGCAACCACACTGCTGTGGTATTATGTGAGTAAAAAGGCAGAAGGACCATGCAAATGTGCGCGTAACCACATGCGCACCTGTTAGTAGTGCAAAATCTTAGGCAGGATGTGTTTCATGTGCGTCACTTTGCGTGCGGACCAGGTGGTGCATTAACCTTTTTTGAATCTGTTTCAAGGTGGAGTAGTTATCCTTGACCCCCGCCCCTAATAACGTCATCCGTAATTATATTTCAGTCCTGTGCGTTTCTTGAACTGAAGTCGGCAGTTGGACTGCGCCGCCTGTCGAGTTAACTGTGCAGTTGCGCAACCATTTGCTTCCTCAACTAAACCACAAGATGTGAAGTCCTCCATTTGCTAAAATTAAAAACTTGGAAGTTAGGCAGATTTATTGTTGTTTATGATTGACAGTTTGTGAATTTGACTTTGTCCTCAAAACTTTAAGAATAAATTAAAAACATGGATGTGGGCCTGCTGTAATTTGTGATAAAAATTAGTGGTTCAATGACTCAATGATATGACATCATTTTGTTGCTAGGTAGAATACCAAGATGAGAAACTCATGCCATTTTTTTTTAGAAAATGTTGTTTTTAAAAGTTCAGTATTTGCAGTCTGTGGTGTTCTTCTCTGTGTTTTTAATACATAATATCTATAGAACACTTGTAGGCCATAAAAATTCTTTACTGTTGTTCATATCATGTGAGAGTTGTTGCATATCATGTGACTATTTTCCCTTCTCTGTATGTGCATAATGGTTATTTACAATTAAAATGTATCCTTCTGCAGCTTTGTTAGCTTTTTAGCCTTTTCTATCTACCTATAAATTGTTGCTTGTGTGGCACATGAGCAATTTATAACCAAAGGAAAAGCCCAAAATGTCATCTACATTCATGTATTTAACCAGAGGAATGAGAAGTGATGGTCATAACATGGATTTTTCCTTTAAGATTAAAGTCTTAATGTTTTTTGGAATGGTAAAGTCATTGTGGCCTGCATCACAATGACTAAAGCTGAGCACCAGAAGGCCTATAAAGATTTGCACTGTGCAGCAATATTCATAATGCTACTTACTGATCTAAAGGATCCATAAAGCAAATCTGAACTTTGTAATGTCAGCCGTGGGCATACACCACTCTGCTATTTCATGACAGCAAATCCATGTCTCCTCCATGTACATCTGTGTGTGTGTGTGTGTAGGTGGGAGTTATGTTTCTAGAGGACACTTGCAGAAGGAGACTGTGTGCCCATGAAGATGTACAGCAGGAGCGCCTGCCAGCCTCTGGCACTCCATCAAAGACAACAACGTGGAGACAGAAAGAGAGAAAGACATGAAAGCGTGATGGGGCGATGGAGACGAGTGAGGACCTGTGTTACGAGACATATGGCCTGTGTGAGGAGACAGATGTTCTTGTGTGGAGGGGAGAGGTGAGCACACACACGCCCTGTTGCATCTGCGATAGCAATGCCCCCCCATGGGATGAACAAACAGATGTGTGGAGAAGCTGCACAGGCATGCTGGGGCCCCCGGAGCTCATCCTACCTTCCTCTAATGATTTTCTCTTTTCCAGCTATCATCATCATCATTTCTTCCTCGTCTGCTCATCAGGCCTCCCTGTCACGATTCTTCAGGGGTTTTTCATACTCATCTCTCAAACTTTTCACTGTTTCAGTTCATCGCTCATTTCCCAATCTTCTTATAGTTTGTACATTAAGCGACCAAAAAGCGAGAAGATAATCTATGAGCTTGTATACTGTTTTTTTTTTACAAAGAGTAACAGAACTTTAAGCACAAGTTGATTCTTTAAAATTGTTCTCTGATCCCAAAATGAATTATAAGCGCTGTTTTTTTGAAGGATTTACTGATTTACCTAAACTTTTAAGAGTGACATACATGAGAGCTAGCCTGCGTCTGTCTTAAGTTCAAAAGCCTGCCAGCTTCTCTAAAGCTCACTGGTTTGCCTTTTGTGTCTCATTTGATACACAAAAACACTAAAGTGATCATTTGTGGTTTCAGTGGGAGTTAGATGATTTCTTACAAGTCCATCTTAACATTGTCTCCTGTTGCTTGCATATGTAGTTGGTAGAGGTCTAGGTTTTAGCATGGGCCTCTATGCAGACGCTATGGTACCAACACACAAAGGCAGGAAAGTGTTGTTGTTAGTTTGTTCTCATCTTTGTGCCATCTTCTGTAAAAGGAGTCCCTCGTCATCCTGTTTTATCCTCCTAGATTGGATCACTGACCAAGAAATCAACATAAGCCCACAGTGTTTTAATCCTTTCAAAACTGGTAAAGAGATAATGTGCATGGCTAATTAAAAAAAATAAACCTCTCAGGTGTCTTTCAAAAAAATGTTCATCCACTTACCGTAGCTAATCAGTGTTTGGTTTCGTATATCCACAGGTGAATTTGGTATCTTAAATCTCATTATAAGAAAAATAGCCTGTTTCTTCTTTCATCATCTTCACCTGCACATCATAGTAGACCTCATTAAAAGTTCTCATCTTTGACACTTTCTATGTTTGTCTCCTCTCCCTCTCATGCCTGTGTGTTGTGTGTCATTTCTCTCCTTCCTCTCTGTAAATGAGGACAGATGAGAACGCTGTCAGGTCACAGGTGGCCTCATGTGTTTGTCCTGTTTTACCCTCATTCCCTCTCACAGGGATAGAGGTTGCTGCTAATACAGCTATAAATCACATTGTATGTTGCCTGTCTTGGTGTGTGTGTGTGTGTACATGTGAGTGTGTGTGTGAGAGAGTGAGACGTGATCAGGGAGCAGAGGGAAGGTACACAGGGATGGTGTTGTAAAGGTGAGACAAACAGAGGTAGATCGTCGTCTTGCTTTCAGAAAATTTCAGGATTCAACCGGATTTATGTCATGATTTAAAATGCAAACATTTAGAAAGAAGTATTAGATTAAGCTAGTTTAATTTTTTTCAAATTGAAATATTTGGGTGTGATGCCATATTTACTTCTTTTAAAGATGTTTTAGCATGTTCTTGCCAGTGTAGACTGTTATTTTAAATTATTAAAGAGATGCTGATTATTTTTATGGACAAGCTGCCTTATACATTGAACCAATGTTTAAATGTTCCATAAAGAATTCTATCAATACACACAGATTCTGTGCATGTAGAATTGGCTTTATGTTGGTTTCTTACTTATTTTTGACTACACACTTACATAATTTTTCAGTGCCTGTAGCTCATTTTGTGGGGGGGTGGTCTATTAAATGTTAAAAAAAAAGTTAAGTCCCTTTGAACAAAAGTTCTTAGCAAGTAAATAAATGCAAAGTATATTAAATGCACGTATGGTGCTAATGAATAAGTCTATGCACACACACGGTTACATAGTCTGATCATAATGGAATACTGCCTTTGAGAGCCTTATTTAAATGATACTATTTAACATTCATCAGTCATCACTCATCTGCTGATTGATAATCACCCCGTTTATTTAGTGCATATGTGAGGCTCGATGTTTTAGTAACACTTGTGTAGCAATAAACAGGTAGAATTAAAGATATACATTATACAAACCAACTCGTGTGCTGAATGTTTTACTCTTGGACAACTTCTGTTAGTCATCAGCACCCTGATAGTAAAGCACTGTAGTGCACAAAGTATTATAAGCATTGCTTTATTTTAATACATGTGATCATGTTGAGTGTGATTTATGTTAATCACACAGTAAAAGTGAGCATTTGTTTTAAGTCCAGTGACTTTTAACAGCGTGTGATCAGGATGAGAGCGTCAGCTGACTGCATGTAAATGTAAACATGGCGCCAGACTGCTGCAGATTGAACCTTGGAAAGAGATTAGATGTTTTGTCTGATGCAGGTCACATTCCTTGACCTTGCATGTGATGTGAAGCATTGATAATAATGCCCTAGTCTGTTCTCAGTGCTGCTGGTGTAAAACACATCACATGCATCCACAAAAACACAACTACAGGCACCAGCAAAATGGACAACTGACAAGCTAAAGTGGTTATCACTATAAAGAGGCTATTTAAATGTAATGTAAAACAGTGTTAAAATAGCCTTTTTGGCCACTTGGGGGCAGTGTAACATGCTGTAAAACAGCACTGATATTTTATCCCTTTATAAAGTTTAAATGGCTTACATGTTAGCAAATTATTAACATTAGCAGACATTTGGAGTCGTGTTTCTGTCGATCTGACAACTAAACTGAGCTAGCTGCCAGAAATAAATGAGCAAAACTAAAACAATAAGCTGAGACACTGTAAAGCTCTTTACATCTGAGGGGAACTGCAGTTTTGTGTGGTGATTTTTCTCTTGATTCAGGAAATACTACAAATATCAGTGAAGTGCAACGTAAAATGTACTTTATGTAACATTAAAATACCAATTACAGTGCAATACCTCAAACAGTGTTGCTAAAAAAACTTGGTCAAAAAAATCACTTAATCCAGTCCTCATTGTTGGGTCAAAACATAAAGCAAACTGCATACAATCCCTGAAGTTTATGATATCTGAGTTTTACCCAGGTACCTCGGGTTTAGCTCCCAGCATGGAAACAGTTTCTTATCTTTCATTAAAAAATAAAATATGACTGGTACCCACTCATAAACATGTCTTGACCTATAATACACATTTTCTGTCATAAGAATTTGTTTTCATTTATTGCCCTCTGGTCCACACATATGAATCAGCAAGATTTGGGGTGTACAACTACAACATTTCAAAGCTTAGTTTGTTTTTTAAAAGGTTGCCAGTGTTTTTTATCTTTGTGATTATTTATTTGGTTTTGCAACAACCTCCACAGCCAGTGGGATATTAGAAAAGCCTGAGGGTCACAGTCCTGACAGAGTTAACCTGCCTCTGTGTTTTGGTGCTAAAAGCAGTGGTGCTGAGAATTAATGGGCTGTATGTGTGCACCGTTTAAGGCAGAGAGAGGGATGGCAAGGGAGGTATGGTGAATTACAGCTCCCGATGCAGGGATATCCCACCAGTGAGTCTGTACAGGTCATTAGAGCGAAAATCCAAACACACATATACACACATAAATATACACCCTGGCAGCCTCACTGCAATTTATTACCTCTATTTATATCTTGTACAGCAGTGGAGGGGAGGAGGAGTGAGAGAGAGGGCGAGGGGGAGGCCTGGGGATGGGAGAATGCAGGGAAATGGGGCAAGAGGTAGAGAGAAGGGGAGGTGAGGTGGGGGGGGGTCCAGAGAATAGCAAGAGGAAGTTAGAAGGGGGGGGTTGAGCAGGTGTTTTGGTAGAAAGAAAACTCAAGAACGGGAGAAATTGACCAAGAAAGACAGTGACAGTCTGAAGAGGAGAGAGGGCTGTTGGATTCTGGGACAGCCGAGATCTTGCGGAATGAGACGACATCCTCTGTTGCCATGACAACTGCCTCTACGTGAGCGATCGTTGGGTCCCATGCTCGCTCGCCCACACAGAGAGCAGGCACACACACACACACACACACACACACACACACATGTGCTCATAGACACAACTCTTGAACATGCCCTCAAACTCCCACGCTGCCTGGCAACATGCCTCTCATCCACCCACTTCCCTCCTCTCCATCCACCCACTCTCCAGTCATCCATCCATCCACACATCAACATCCATGCTTCCCAGTGCTACGTCTGCCACCCTCATGTCCAGAGAGTCATTTCTTTTCATTATGAATTACTTTTAAAGTATCAGAGATCAAGGTCCAGTGTTTAAAGTTTATGTTTAAGTTTATGTATGATTACATTGAAGTTTCAAATGAAAATTTTTGAAAAGCAGATGTAAAAAAGTTTTTAAGTATATCAGCGATTGTTTTTTAACTTTGCAGAGCATTGCCTTGTTTATTTCCAGTTTGACTTGTGAACATGGTTTCCAACGGAAGTCTGACGTACAATCGATCAAAGAGTGCAATGAGAGCTGCTAGTTAATATTCAGCTGCCCATGCAGTGCTAGATAGTGCTGTAAGGCTCCAAAGACAGAACCACAGGCACTCACAGAGTACAAATTCATGCACATTTATTTTTGCACATGTGTAAAAAAAAAAAAAAAGCACACATGCAGACAACAACGCAAAGCACACACTGACACACAGCAGAATTTACCAGGCTTTAAATAGGATGGAAAACACTGGACACAAGGTCACGGTAACTTGGATATTCTGTCCACATGCTGTTCTGTACACATCCACTGGAGGAGAGACAGTTGGCACGGAGGAGAAGGGCACCGCTGACCAATATTTCACATAGCCTTTTCTCAGCCAAGGCAAAGAGTGCCAGCAAATATTCTGTCCACACACACACACACACACACACATATCAAACATGAATGCAGCGGCCTTGGCTAAAAGACTCATCTCAGGGACAAACACAATGCAGCCACAATCAACTTCCTGAGAGGAGAGACACTCGTTATAAAGTGGAAACCATTAAATCTATACTGACACAAACAATGCTGACGTTTCCTGCCTCCCTTTTTTCCACCAAATAGAGGGTTAACTGAAATGATTGGGTGTATTTGTATGATAATGTGACACAAATATAACCTCATTGTCTCTGCAGAGAAATCTGTGGCATCATGTAACGAGAGCCTAAAATTAGCAAATGACAACAGCAATTAACAGCACAATAAGGTATAACACATAATGTACTGAAAATAAAGCAGCCTTTGTTTAAACATCCTGCACCAAATTGTGTTCCAGACGCTGTCCAAGGTGCTGATCCCAGGACTGACAGAGATGCAGACTTGTTCAGTTTACTTGTCAGAGATATATTGACAGCAGACCAGGCAGTAAATTCTGCTGGACAGACAGAAAACACATTATTGTACAATAAAACATGGAAAATGTCTGTCAATAAAGATATTAAAATACAATTTACTTGTTTTTTACATAATTATAGCCTCTTTAAAAGCACTCAATATGGGTGCTGTATAATCATTCTGGTTTTGAATCTGTTATTTTGTGTTTCTAAAATGAATGAGAAAACAGTACACTGTGCAGCCAAAAACACAGATTTAGATACACACCCGTGGCAGGTCTAGTCTCCATTCTACTTGATGAGTTCAGTTTATTTTACCAGGCTTTGGGGGAAACCGAAGCATTAAGTGGAAACAAGTGAGACAATGCAAACTCAGCACAGCGTGTGTCTACGTTTTTTTCTTGCCATTAGTTGGCAGATCTAATCAGTGAGCCGCTGTGTCACCTAATACACAGAGAGACTCTGCAAACAGAAAGCAATCTACGAAGCCACTGGTGATCTGTGCGACAGCGTGGATAACAGGCCAAGTTTGTCCCCTATGGGACCATGTCAAGTTCAAACCAGGCAAAGATCCACCGAGTTGGTGGAACAAGCATTTGTTAATGTGTATGTGACATCATGGCTCAAAAACTGTAAATATTAAGGCATGTGACTACATATTTTAGGCTTCTAAATGCAGGTTAACAGCATCCAGTTAACAGAGAGATGATGGACCTCGACTCATGACCGTTTTCAGTGTTTGCAGATTATAAAAGTCAAATTCAAGCATTGTTTGAAAGAAAACTACCAACAATCCACTGAATCCTTCAGGGATTTTCCAGTCTTTTATTACAATAACAGGCATTCATCTCCTTTGCCTTCATACAGTGTATTGCTAAAACACAAGGAGCCTTGAAGCCTGGGAATGGTTTTAAGATTTAAGAGCTGTCTTCTCTTTGAGGTTCAATAATGTGTTTTTCCGATGACTATGAGATGTTTCTTTGCCTAACAGTAATATTTATTGGGTGAAGGTAATACTACACTGCTTGTCGTTTTTCATCAGCACTTAAGTGATCTACACCTTACAAAGTTTTTAAAGAAAAATACAAAATTACAGCCATGTCCTAGTGTGACTGTTACAAAGTTGTTGTTTGTGGTGTGGTGACGGTGTGGAGCTGTCTCCTCTCAGGCTCTCCTAACACTGTTATTTTGTGATTTAGACAAAAATAAGAAACACTGCAGGCAGTTCTTTGCCTTCTGAACAGTTTTTCCACACAGCCAGCAGCTGCTTGAGGTACATCATGGAGTTTTTTGGGCCATATGATACACATAGGAATCTGTAACAGTTTTTTTTTTTACAGATTTTGCCTTCAGATGGCAGGAAACATATATATAGAGAATATTTTGTTTTTTTTAATAAAAATCCAAATGTGATTCTTGCATAGTTCCCTAACAAGCCATTTTCTTTATGTCCTGGTGAGTTTATTATAAGTAGAACAAACATCTTTCTTGCATCTTGTGGCACAAGCTGTTACATAAGGAGACAGTGCAGCAATTTGTCGCAGGTTGCTGATGTGGAGCAAACCAACAGGTAATCATGTCACATGGCTACATCAGCCTATCAGAAACTCTTTTGTCTCCAGCTCTTGCCAAGGCTATGCCACAAATGGCAGCTTGGTCAGGACTTCCTGGTGGCACAAGTAACCCCTTTTCTGTCTAAGTGTGACCCAATGAGCTCAAACTGACTCCTCTGTAAACCCATCTGCAGTGATACTGGACCCAGTGCAGCAGAAAGGAGCAGAAAAATGGATGGAGGTCGTGGTCAAACCTTCAGCCTAGAAACTTGGGTTTGAGCCCCAGTAGATGAAGGAGTCAGCAACCTTTCCCCTAAACCATACAGCTCCTGTTTCATAAGGTTTACAGGTGTTAGAGGAGTTTTTTAGCAGGAAGACTTTGCACATCACACACAAACATTAAAGGTGGAACACAATGCATTACAAAGTTAGTGTCCAGATAAAGCTTCCATAATTGATGAGTTAGGGATGACTGTTCCAGCCTGAGTGCTTCCACAAGCATCCTCCTCAAATACTTGATTCATTTCAACATCACCACTTCAAATACTGGGCCTAATTGCTACAACAATTATCATTTTCTAAGAGAAAATCAACTAATTGTTTTGTTAATTTTTCCATTTATTTTCAGGGACAGACAGATCAACACAACTGTAAATGCCCAACTATTAGCCAAAAGCCTAATTTTCAAGTGTTGTCCCTTGGGCAGATGTGAAATTAGCTATTAAAACAGTAACATACGAATGGCCTCATTAAAATAAGAACTTCCAATTTATACAACAAGCTTGTAATTGGCATCAAATCTGAAAGTGCAAGTGGCAGAAACGTCCAAACATCACCAAGTCTTGTGTTCAACTGAGTCACAACTGCCACAAATGTAAACAAATCCTCAAGTGTAATCAATAGTACAATTGTTTTTTATATGTGTATGTGTGTGTGTGTGTGTGTGTGTGTGTGTGTGTGTGTGAGACCCGGGTCTGGTTTTTGAAGCAGAGTCTCTCTCTGGCAAAGTCGGCTGTTAATGATGACTCATCCTGAGGAGGCCTTTGATATTCCACATAGCACTCCATTTAAAACTCACTAAGACTTGTGCTGCTGCAAGGTCTCTCTCTCTCTCTCTCACACACACACACACACACACACACACACACACACACACACACACACACTTATCGATCAAAGTTTGAGGCGCAGCCGCTATTTTCATTCATCCCCTGGCCTCCCCTGGCTCCTGCCATCGATTCCATTTTACTGTGTGTATAATTCACTGCCAGAGTACGCCTGCCACAGCCTCCACTTCCAACACCTCAATGTTTATCGACCATATAGTAGCACTACAACTGAGCTCGGTAGCTTTATTTTCACCGTGGCTGTTTTATTGCTGCGCTCAGAACATTTTATTATTATTATTATGCTTGCATGTATCACTGCTGCAAAGTGAATATCCTTTATCTTGAAAGAGTTATCTGTCATCTGAGAACAAACAGCTGGATTTTGACAGCGGATGCCCAGGCGCTTTTTCTCTGACTGTGTTTCTTCTTGCAAAGTTTGTGGAACCCCGACAAACACAATTTACAACACAGCAATCATGGTGGTCTGAAAGATAAAGCTGTGTGCGTGTATGTTGTTGTGTGAATGCACGTGTGAGTCTGTGTGTGTGTGTGTGTGTGTGTGTGTGTGTGTGTGAGACTTTAAGCTATCCTGATGTCACGTGCAGCTTATTTTCCCCTTATCCTGTATGACTGAGAAGTCTTGTGATTTCAGTCCCTTGTTATGGTTCCTCCCTCTCTCTCTCTTTTTTTTCCTGTTACATGGGAAAGGAATCAAAGATGAGGCCTGTAAGCAAAGAGAAACAAAATTATCACTCTGGGCAGCTTGTTGCCTTAGAGACCAGCGCAGAGTGAGAGATGAATCTGTGAAATCTTCTGATCATCTGTGTTTGTGTGTGTGTGTCTGTGTGTTTGTGTGTGTGTGTGTGTGAGGAGGATGCCTATGTGGGAGTACAGAGAAGGGGGTCGTCTTCTGACACACAGCGGAGGAAAAAATTCCAACATAGCTGCGATTAACCTCCCATGCTTCTCCCCCCGCCCTCTGTTTTCTCTCGCAAATTGTTACATCAATGCTGAAAAATCAGATCCGATTACTGATAATCAGAGAGTGGCACCATCTTTCTCCAGTGCACGCCCTCATCTCTAAACCAATATCCTGCAGAGACCTTGCCAAACAATGGATTGTGTCTTTGTCTCTACGGGTTGAAAAGGAACCACAGTGTTAAACAAGGCGCAAAATGTTATCTTCAGAGGCCGATAATTAGACAGAGTGTCAGTCTGAGGCAGGAGGAGAAGGTGAGATAACAGCACAGTGATGTTTCAGTACAGTAAAAATAAAACATTTCTTAATTATCAAGCAAAATTAAAATCTGTGAAAAGATTTAGACAGTATAAGTAGGTGACTTTAAATGCATGTGGCTCAGTCTGGGATTTTCTTTGCGTGATTTTATTTATCATGTTATAGAAAAAATGGAGTTAGTCAATAAGATGAGATTTACCGTTTACGTTCACAAAGGTAGCAAAGAAACACACTGTGTCAGAGGAGTCAACTACCTTTTATCAAATAACCCTCTCTTCTGCCTCTATTAAGAAACTGTTGGTACATTATGTCATGACCTTGACCACGACAGCTGCAGTCACATGTCAGGTCAGACGAGTGTCACTGCGGAAAAACAAGAATTATTATGCTGCAATTGGATTTTTTTTCCACTATGAAAATCAGATTTTCAGCTTATTAGCAGGAGTGACCCATGAAGTGAAAGAAAGAGCAGGAGAAAATCATTCTCTCCTAAGAGAAATGAATGTTTGCCCACAAGCCTGAAATGATACATAGCATTGGAAATAACTGCTTCGGTTCAGTGCCAGCAGACGTTTGAAGCGCATCAATTTGCGATGCTTTGAGTGAATCTGCAGATTTAAAGCGGTGTGATGCTGTTTGTTTTTCTCAACCGCCCTCTAAAATAGTCTACTATTCATATGATTTTTTTTTGTGTGTAGCTTTGGTTATGAACTGAAATAGAAATTAAGTTCAAAACAAGGTTGAAAAAAACAGATTCTGCCTGTTTGTGGCCCTGAAAACAGCTACAGGTTGTTAGTAATATAAACAGAGAAATAGCAGGGAGGTGTCAATTACGGCTGATGTGGTTGCAAACCAAAAACAAATAACTGGCCACAGATTTATAAAAACCTTTGATTTTCAGGGCACAAGGGACCTCTTTTAATGAGTTAGGCATTTCTGCTCTGGAGTCCTGCTAAAATTTCTGTTGTTAGACTTGTGTATGTGGCTAGAAACGAACTATCTGGACACACCATGTGTCTGGTGATAAATGATGAGATATAATGTGAAACCATCTGCAGTAATAGTAAAATAACAGCAAATTCAACACACAAACATAAACGCAAAGTTAACTGACTTTTTTACATTAGAAAAGTTAGTTTAGTCCAATGAATAAAGTAAATGTTGAAATATAACAGACTGGAGTACACACTCACTCATCCATAATCTACTTACAAGTATTTCTACTTTTGTTTCCTAATTAGCCTTCCTATTGGGACTGCTTGCCATAAAAACTGTGCTGGATTTAAACCTTCTTCATGCCTTGTCAACTCATATGTGGGTTATTTTTTCATAACTAAAAGCTTTTTCTATGGTTTTTGGCCTTTCGTCCACACAGGCAAAAGATTTTTAGAAGATATTCACAAACTCAGTTTGACATGTTGTCTTATGGAGAAGAAAATGGAGCTTTCAGCTTGTGACCACTGGTTGTGCACTGTTTCTGCTTTTGTTTGATGTCAGAAAGTAAACCATTTTCCTCGTTGTTTTCAGAAAGGGAAATAGTGCTGATGCTAACTTAGCTAACAGGACTTGATATGTAAAACAGAAGCATCAATATTAAGTTGGTCAGTACATAATCCAACACGTGTGTCTCTGCAGGTTTTAGATGAGAACCAGCAGACATAATTGAGCTAC
>JAPZDZ010000024.1:11283117-11308566 GCA_029783805.1 Acanthurus tennentii | reverse complement strand
TGTGTTTGTGTGTGTGTGTGTGTGTGTGTGTGTGTGTGTGTGTGTGTGTGTGTGTGTGTGTGTGTGTGTGTGTGTGGCTGTATCCTGAAAGGTCTGCAGTTAAAGTGGTTAAAGAGCTTATTTTAGCCAGCGGACACTTAAGGGAAGTGCCGGAGGCTTTGATCACCATGGTAACCATGACATAAACTGACTCATCTCCTTGACAGACCATAATAAGCACTCATCTGAAGAAGGGACTGAAGAGGTATTAGTCATGCAGTCTCATTAGTGCCATTACCATGTGTTTGTGTGAAAGCGTGTGTGTGCGCATCAGTGTGGGCACGTGTATGTCACTGCATCTATGTGACTGTGTGTGTGTATAAGCTGGTGTTTAAGTGTGCCTATGCAATCATGGAAAATAGCAGAGCAGGGAGAGACAGAGACGGAGGGATGATGTTATGAATGTTAACAGCCTGAGCCCACTGAGCTCGCTCTAAGAGTGACTCATTGAAACTCGTGTTTCAATCTTGATATTGTTCTCGCTTCCACTGGCAGGAAATTAAAACTCAAGCGACTTTCAGTTCTGCTATATTGGCACCCACAGATTTGTTCCCTGCTTGGTTTCTTTGCTCTTTCTCTCCTTCACACTCTCTCTTCCTCTGTCATGCTTTTTGGGCTCCTCTCTGCTTAGTATGTTTTGCTGTTGCTGTTGTTTTTCTCTGTAACTCTGACTGGTGTCCTTCTGCATGTCGGTCCAGCACACTCACACACACATGCAGGCTTAAGGTCTGCTTCATATACACACAGACACACTACTTGTTGGTGAACCTATATGCCCATTCAACTATTTTCTTGATAATCTCTACTTTCAATTTGGTCTCTAAATGCAAAAAAAAAATGTAAACAACACATCCATCACAGTTTCCCAGAACCATTTCCCATTTGTCATCTTTAAATATTTTGTCTAAAAACAGAAAAAAAACATTTACAATGACCCAACAGAGAGAAAGCAGCACATCCTCTCACTCTATGAGCTGAGAGCAGAAAATAGCTGGCATTTTTGCTGGAAAAATGATTTTATCGACTAGTTGTTTCAGTGCTGGTTTGCATGCAGGTACTTGCCTGTGAGTCTGTGCACTTACAGGTGTATAGTATGTGTGTGAGCATAATAAGCAAGCCTCAATGAATGCCACCCTTTGTTGTATTCCCTGAACAGTTTTTCACTCCCTACCACATAACTCCCTTCTACCAAGACTGCAGCATCCATTTGAGCCCAATCATTTGAGCATTTTGCAGAGGATAATACTCCATTTATTCAAATTTAAGCTCAGAACGTATCACTGAATTTAACACAGTGTGGTCTGGAAATGTTTAGTGCTGGTAAATATGAGATAAATAAATAAATAGAATTATTATGTTTTAATTATAATTAATTAATATGGTCTTTAAAAGTCATTCCTACCTTATGTTGCTCAAGTTTCACCAAACACTTTCAGCTTACATGTTAATCATGTTTTATTTACCCTTGATGAGCACTTTATGATGAGCTGAGAGTGTAAACTGTTTGTATTGTGTCTAACATCTATGAGCAGTAACTAACCATATATTGCTTTTTTCTGTGCTTTGTCATCTACAGTCAGAAAAGGGTGCAAGAGCTGTTTTTGCATTACCGCAAGTTGGATGCGTGGGTGGAGCCTCTCCATTAGAGAGTGGGGTTGGCAACTCCGGCCTAGTGGTGTTAATGTTACACACTTCACATTTAAATCATGTTCTCTGGAGTGGCTTCACGGTCAGTCTCCCATAGCCATACGCATGTACCTACACACAAAAGAGTCAAGCACTGTGGAGTGGAATGTTTTCACCTTCCTCATACATACGTCCATGCCCACACATACATGCTATTTATATTTATGCAGCAAATATGTACGTCCATGCACATGCACACAGAGCCCGACACTGACTGTTAATCACATGCTGACACTTCATGCCCACATGGACTTTATTTATAGAGCTAACGTAGCATTTACATGGCAACAAACATCCCTTAACATTGATTACAGTGAATGTATGTTGTGGGAAGCTGTACATGAATTGCTCACCGTGCTATGTTGTTTTTTAAGTCCCTTCTTTTTAAATGCTGTGGAAAAAGTCACACTCTTACTTCAAATATATTTGTAAGCAAGTCAAAAGAATAGGCAAAGATATTCTTATAGGACCAAACAGTGGAACAGTTCGCTGCTCAATAAATGGGGGCTGTAGGGGTAAAAATTAAATGTTCTCTTGTGCTAAGTCTCTGGGTCTTTATTTTCATTTGTTATATCACGTTACAAAATGAATAAGTTACATTTTTAATCAGATTTTTATCCATTACAAACATTTATGGATGATATTTTTACTCTCTTTGTTGATGTGTTTTATGCGAAAAAAAAAATTATTTGGGGTTAAAGGAGTAGTTCAACTCTGAAATCTGATAAATAATCTTCTTGCCAAGAGATATCACAGCAGTGAGTTTGCTTAGCTTAGCATAAACAGAAACAGGAAAAAAAAAACCTTGTCTAGGTCTAACTCAAGATAAATCCGCCTCCCAGTTCCAATTAATACATTTTATCTGTCATCAAAGAGTCTTGTCATCATAGTGAGGAAAACAACCTGCAATGCCTTCAGGAAGTAACTCCAAAGGTGCTAGTTGGTGGGTTGTATTACCTTCAGACAGAGTAAGGCCAGCCGTTTTCCTCTGCTTCTAGTCTTTCAGCCAAGTCAAGCTAATTAGCTGCTGACTGTAGCGTTACATTGACCATACAAAAATGAGGGCAGTATGAATCTTCTGATCTCTGTAAAAGAAAGTTACCGAGCAGCTGCTCACAAGCCTCAAAGGAAGCAGGAACTCCTGAACCAGAAACTAAGAAGAAAGAAATATTATTGTTTCACTTGTATGTGTTGTACAGTGTACATCTTTCAAGCAAATATCCATTTCTCTCAACAGATTATTTATGTCTATAAGGTTATTTTTTGTCATTCACTTGAGGCAGGTTAAGCATCGCACTACCTGGATACTTGAATATGTTCTTTTATATAGTAATATAAGATTGTAAACTAGGAATATAGCAAGTGTAAATAAGTAAGTGTAAATGTAAAAATGCTGCAGAAGGCCAAAGTTAATATTGATGCACTTATTTGAATAAACTCATCAGTGACTGAGCAGAGGTGATGAATGTTTATGAACATTTTCCCTCAACTGTAACAACAGACTATTTTCTACTTGGCAGTCCTTTATTTTTATTTTTTCCTTTTTTCATATTCCTGCTGTTTGCTTATTTCCTTTTTATCCCTTCCATTTAGTTAAATAGTGGGTCATTTGCAACCATTTGGCGATTACATTTTGAGGAGAGCAATTTCTGTCTCGAGATTTAAAGGAAAATGAAAGCAAAGAATGACTGAGAGAGGTGTCAGAGGGAAATAAAAGCAGGTGAATTTGAGAGACTAGGTGGAGATGAGGAGAGGGTATAAAAGACGGCAGGGTGATTTTATTGTCTTGACCCATCTTGACCTTCAGTTAAATGAGTGAAGTGTGTTTTGGGGGTGACTCATAGCAGAGCTGTATCATGCTGTGATAGTGGCTGCCTTGTCAATGTGACACTGAAGGAGACAAAGGGGGAAGCAAATATCACAGGAGCTGCTGTATCAAGGTGCTGTCTAGCAGCTCCCACTGACTGAGCTCAACATGTAGGCCAGAGACTCACAGACTGTTGAGTTCAGTTTAAGTGGGCGAAACACTGGGAGTTAGTCCAACTATTTCAAGATTTTATAAAAAAGAAAAAACAACAGTGGATTCCTGAAACTTAAGGTTTATGTTTCATTCCAACAAATTACCTGCTCACTTTTGCATGATGGTTTCTGCAATGGTTATATTTATATATGAAATTAAATAATGCTACAAATAATGCTACAACTACTCTGACATTCACTTTACTCTGACATTACACGTTAATGACTGGGAACTGGAGATTATTTCAAACCACAGATGAGACTAAAAGCTGCAAATTTCATTTTGTCTGCACTATCATCAGCCATGCAGAATTTCGAATATTAATTTTGCAGCAACCACTTTTAATTAATTCATATTCAACAGCCCTGAAATGTACATATATTTACATCCAGTCTGGTGTGATGTGTAAAGACCAGATATTTTTTGAGAGACTGGAATGCATCGTCAAAGACTGGTCGACAACATCTTCTGTGTGCAGCATCTGAATTTGTTTTTACATTACAATTGTTTAAAAAGATGGATAACAAGGAGGTTACTCATAATTTTTTTTAATAATGATTTCAATAATGATTCAAAGGTACTCCGTAGTACACTAAACACAATGATTCATCAATGGCAAAAAATATAAAAAACAAAACAAAACAAAGCAAAACTCTTCCTTCGTTGGTCACACCAACCAGCAAAAAGCAGTGTTATTACCAGAATTGTAGGTTTACATCCCAGTTAGAAGAAAACACAAAGACAACCAAGTCATCAACCAAGTTAGAGTTAGTGAGTTCTCTGTGATGTTTTGTTTAAATTTAACTCTCGCTCAGTGGGTGGGTGTTTGACTGCAGTGAGTCAAACTTTGGCAACCTTTAAAAATCCACTTGTTAATACTGATGACAATAATAATAATAATACTGTTAATTAGTGCTTTGGCAGCACAGGGTTTCTACAATGAGGGAGAGCACATAACAAAAGACTTTCTGTGTCCCCTTAACGTTACACACCACAACAAAATCACAGAGTTATGTCCTTGTTTGTGGTTTTGCAGTGAACTGAGCGGTCTCATGCTAGTTTTAACCTCTAGTGTGCACTGCTTCTCCTTTTACACAGGCTTTTGGAGGCTTGTGGCTCCTCTCAGATCCTATGAATGGCTCTGCACTTCCTGTCAAAGGTCACTGTTTTGTTAATCAGCTCCTCTTATTTACAACAAAGGTAGAAAAGCGAGGAGGGAGGGATCAGAGCAACAAGATTTTATCCTATTGGATGCACAAGACAAAAATGATATTTTTTGCATTTCTGTTTGCCAGCTGATGCTTTCAAGTTCAACTGCCGAGCATGCAAGATCCTGTATCTTCAAAGATTATCTACAATATGAAAATATTTTGGGAAAGGCATAGCCGCAATTTGAAAATGTGCCAGATCTAATGGTTTTGTGAAGTATCATTACAGATAAATAAGTCTAGTGCTTTTATCATTGTTTCTGAATTTATTTTCTGTTGCTTCAAAACATAGATAAGATAAAACACACCACATAGGATGGAAAGCCTCGCTCCAGGCCGTCCTAAAAAAAGCTGTCTACTCCTTGCTTCTTGTGCACTCTGATAAAAATATGGTACAATTATATCAAAAGCACAAGGAGCATCCTGTTAACACTGCCCACTCTACTTTCTCTCAACTGTCCCAAAGGCCACACATCCACCCAGAGAGGTTCCTTCACAGGCATCACCGTAGGCCAATTTGGAATGAGTAGATAAAGATTCATTAATTGGGAGATAAGAAGAAGTGTGTTTAGCCAAAGCGGCTCTTGTTTCTTAATGCCAGGTCTGATGGGAGCCTCCAAAAAGCCTGTGAACGAGGCGTCAGTGTCAGTGACAAACAATGTGGAATCCTTTAGATCCATTTAGATAGCAAACCTTCCTGGGAGTAAACTATTCTATCTCGTTCTATAATTGCAGAGGCCCAGCTGGGAAAAAAACAGTAATCTAACATAAAAAGCACACAACCCCCACCCCCCACCCCCCGTACTCGCCCATCATCACCCGCCCCCCTTCCTTACTAAAAAGCCACTTATAAACATACTGCAATTTCCAAACAATGATAGCCATATCTTCTCACATTGCACATTTCACAAAGCTGAGTGAACATATTAAATAGAGAACCAAATATCCAAATATAAAAACCATCTTTCATTGTCACACCAATAAAAAGCATCAGATTACATTCTACAGTTCTGAACATTGGAGGGGACAAATAGTAACAAAACAAAACAACACAGCATTAAAAGTCACGTTCAGTTAACAGTGATTCATTTACTATCAAATGTCTCTCAGGGTGGATAAACAATACAAGACCTCCTTTAGAAAATTAGGAATCTAAGCTTTATTATTATTATTACATTTACAAAATGTTGCCATTGTTAAACAGTTTATGAGAAAAATAGATATAATTAGAATTTTTACCACAGAAGTTAATGTAGATATAATTCCAGTTCATTTCCTGCAGTGTTTATCCACCCATGCTAAAAAAAATGCTCTCCCACTTACAAAATGAAAAAGTAAGAAAAGTTGGCACTGCATGGAGGACAACACCGTGACAGAACATCATTAGTTTCTGGGGAATCGCTGCAATTTAAGCCTCAGTTTTCTGTTATTTGTCATATAAATAACCAGCATACATTTATCGCACATTTTCATTCCGATAATAGTGATTTTCTGCCTGGAGTGAGTTAATACTTATCATTGAACATAGAAAAATTACATTACATTCTGCACACTCAGTATAGGGAGCTCAGCTCATTACACTTCACTTTAATTAAGTTTATGGTAGCAAGCCGTCCGTCTGCTTTTATCAACCTGAAGCTCAAACTAGCCGCTCCAATGAGCCCAGCTAAATTAAGGTTTTGATCAATATGGGTTGTAAACACACTGGGACACAACACAGCGCCTAAATTTATATGCAGATGAGCTGCTTTTGTCGAGTATAAGTGAAATTTGATTTCTGCTCCAGTCATTCGCCTCAGTGTTCCTGAAAAACGCAAAAACATGCACGTTTGTCAACAAGCTTGAGAAAAAATGTCACAACAACTAAAGAACGCTATCCTTAAGTGATCAGTTGGAATGTAAACATCACTTCTCTGCAACATTCATCTTCTATTGATATTTTTAACCCTTTAGTGAATATAAAATCTAATTTAAGTTTAAACAGAGGTATTGATGGGTATTTCCTTTATGCTTGTGTTTACAGCAGCAATCAAAAACTAGACGATCAATGCAAAATACATAAAAGATGTTTAATATGTTCTTTTTGACTTTTCAAAAACATTTTAAAAATCATCTGTTTCCTTGATACCCATTTCTTGTGTTGATAACTCTGTCACATATATTGTAACATCACAGCTCAGTTTGGTTTGATTCTTTAATAAATAGAAACACGGAGTGAGTTTGTTCAGCTAAATATATTATATAAACCATCGATACATAATACTGTAAATCCTGCAACCTTCCCACTCGGTATGTAAAACAATAATGCCCTACAGACACACACAGACCTGCTTAGTACTTTATTCCACTTTCTCATGGACCCTGAAACCAAATAAATAGAATTACAAACTTCTCTCTTACATATAATCAATAAATACAGAACCTAATTTCTTATTACACAACTCCAGCTCCCCTGCACTATGTAACCTACACTGACTACACACAGTCATTTTACTCTAATGGCTGTGGAAACAACCACATATTAAAACACACATGTTTTTTACTCTGTTATAAAAAGCAACACTCAAATCAGCAGCTTTAGACAAACCTTACAAAAATATGGTTGATGATTTTTAAGACATCTATCCCCCCCCCCCCCAAGTATACAGTGGTCTGGATAATGTATCATAAATGCTTTTAGTTTTTGCTGAAAAAGCAAGTATTGTGTATTGGGTTCACTTCACCTCAGTCTGCACATTTAGTGTATAGGTTGATTTCTACAAACACGTTCAGTCCGTCTCAACAGTAGGGCTGGGATTCATTCCACAATTCTGAATAAATGCTTCAAGCTAAGTTTCTGGTTCACTGCTGTTTTTGCCATAAAGTGATCCGCCTAACTCTTACCTAATCTTTTTTTTTCAAACTGTGTAAAAAACTGGGCATCGTTATAATTTTTATTCATACTGCAGATTAGTTTCTTTTGATTAGTGTGCCACAAAAGCAAAGAACAGGTTCATTTTAAACACTTGGCCTCGCTCAACACCTCTTCTCTGAGTGTGGTTTAGGCTATCATTCTTGTTACCCTACATTAGCATCTTGTGAATTACTCATATGATTAACACTGTTAAAAATCAAGAAACAATTTGTGATATCTACCGAATTACAGTCACAGAGGTGTTTATCATGATGCATTATTTACATTAATTATATGACATCGTGTGACAGCGGGCTGACAAAACAAACTTCTCCCAGCCAGCCTGCCCTGACAGTGTATACGACCATATGTCGATGTGGTGTTTACACAGTAAACATAGTTCTGTTTTCTGTATCAAACCAAACAAATACTGAGGCAAGGCGGTGGGAGAGGCTGCTGACAGTCACTCAGCACTGACAGTCAGACTGAAAAAGCCCTAATTCATTTAAAAGATTTTGTTCCTCATCAGACATCTCAAATTTGCCTACAGATTACGATTTCTACAATCTAAAACTAAATTATATTTCACCCTGAAACCAAGGCTTGTCTTAAATGTATTGATAAATAACACAGAGGAAATATGTGAAAAATCTCCATGATTACTGGCTCTGAGGACTGTTGGTTGGTTTTATATTTTCAGTAAAAAGGTATGAAATAAATGACCTTGTGTCTTTTTAACTCTGATCAGCGGATGAGCATGTCTGGATTAAAAGTGTTTTTGAGCGCAGGGATTATCAATCCAATTCTTTAGAGTGCATTAATAAAGATAAGTCAGGCAGCAGCATTTTCAGGTCGACATCAGGAGATCATCTTCCTAGCAAGCATAAGATTTGACTCATCCTCATCATGTTTTGGCTCAAATACAAGGGAAAATATCCAGAATGGAGATCACCCCAGATTTTTATGAGTGGGAGCTTTTTTGATCCTTGAGGGAGAGCTAAAATGTGGGACGATGGTATTAGTGCAGAAAGCTCTCAGGTTTTTGCTAAAACTAAAACTAAAATATACTGTACTGTGGCTTAACTTTCAGATCCATAAAAGGGCAAGTTTTGTGTAATTACCTTAGAAAATGCTCTCCAGGAATGAAAATCAAACAACTAAAGCTATTGGTTTTAAACGCAAGAGAGCATTTACTCATAATTTGATAAAATCCCACAACATATGACAGATTCATCTTTGTTTCTCAATTCAATGAGCTCATGTTAAGCTTACAAATCAATATCTGCATTTTTTTCAAGGTCATGATTCTCTGCTAATATAATTTAAGAACAAGCCTAATGCTACTTATTATTGGTCATTTGTAATTTTTTTTATACAAGACGAGAACAAAAAGCTGAGCCCTTAAAGAGAATAAGAAAGCAGTAGAAGTATGCATTGATCTTGTCTCTTTCTGCAGAGGTAGCATACAACTGTCAAGCTTCACCCAGGGGGCTGATAACGTGCTGAAGCAAGCTCCTTGTTACTCTCTCAGCATGTTTTAAACACTATCAGTGACAGCTGCTCTACTCTTTGATAAAATCTCAACAATAGCATTGGTTCTTTTTTCTTGACAACAGGTCAGGGCCCACGTTTTTTAAATTAGACAAGTAGATGTAGAGGTAATGATGCACAGATGGCACTTTTAGACAGTAACCAACCCTGTCAACAGTTTGGATCAACAGTTCGTGCTACATGCTCCTCTCTGTATAAATTTCTATTCCTATCATAAAGAAAATGTTCTGTAAAATTATCTCAGATGTTGACTGTGCATGCCCACTTTTTTGTTCCTTTCATTTGGACTGAATAGGATTTTTGTCATGCTCTGAGCTTCAGAGACATGCATACATGAGGTCATCATTGGATTGGACTGACTGGATCGAAGATTGAACTTTGAATAGTACCATGGTGGAAAAAGTGCAACTAAAGGTCAACTTGACAAAGTCTAAAAAGACTTGCAACTAGGACTTGTAAATTTTCTTAAACTTGAGCTTTTTGACTCGAAAACACTTGATATCTTTTTCAAGATTAGCCAAAATTAAAATCTATAATTCAAACAGTGTGCCACAATTAATTTCTTGAATTAATCCGATATAAAGTGTTTGAACTAATCCAACAAAATTCACAATTATACCAAAGATCAATTGTTCACAAACAAAACCAATGTGGTTGTCAACCCAAAACAAACTGCAGTGTGTAAATATGCAAGTCGAGAACAACTTTCAACCTCTGCCCACATCTTAAGTTGCACAAAAAAATAATGTTTCTTTGTCAAAGCTCTGTTGTTAAAATATCCATGCATTTGTCAAAGTGAGCATGAAGACTTGTTAAGGACTTGAAACTCAAAGTTTAGGACTTGGGCTTGACTTGACACTTGATTCTTGTCTATCTTGACTTTGCACCTGACTTGGGACTCGAGGGCAAAGACTTAAGACTGTCTTGTGACTTGTAAAACATTGACTTGGACCCATCTTCACAGTTAGACTATAACACAGCAAAATTGAGGATTCACGCTTACTTTGACATGACAAATTAGTAAAAGTATCCTTCTTATTAAATCAAGACAAAGAGAAAATGCAAATAAATTAAATAAAATTATCAACCCACTATATTCTTTGCCGAACTGCTGACTATAAATTACAGACAGGTGAATAAGAACAACAATCTAAAAGACTGTTTATGATTTAAGAAACCTCTCAGATGTACATCTTGTACATATGGATAATATTGCTTTTACACTGGAAAATGTTGAGTATTTATATAGAAAATATCCAAAACAATAGAAACAGTTTTACATTTACATTTTTTTTCTTTTTTTTAATAAAACCATTTTTTTTAACCCCTAAGCTAGTAAGCTAGACCCTCCCAAACCCCTTTGGCACAATAATCAGATAATATTTATATTCATTATTATTATTATATTGTTGAGTTACAAGACATTTGAATAGGAATGGTCACTCACACATTCAGAGCAGTAACACAGTTTCTGTAGTCGTCACACATATTGGTACTTTATGCTGTTATAACTTAGTTCAAAAAACATCTTTTTTTCTTTTTTTCACCATTGTTGATATGTAAATAAAATTACTTTCTTTTAAAACAAAACAGAACTGTCTTTGCATGCCCTTAGTATTTACAGAATCACTTTGTGTGAGTTTGTTCTTGCTGGCTACTGTAGAGCAGAAATACTACACTCTCGTGGAGAATTCAGATCAAGGACTGCATCTGCATCGGTCAGCTGACGCAGCAGACGAATGCATGTGCTGCAGAAAATGTGGAAATGGTGACGGACAATTGAATGCAGGCAACATTTCTGAAGCACTAATTTTTGCTGTGGTTTAAACAGCCAAATTAACCTCAGTTAACACATCACATCCTTCTGACTCCTGCTTTTGTCTTGACTTTGCTGAGTGTTTTCCTCTTTGGAGGGAGCTGACACAGAGCCAAGGCCCCATTTCTCAAAAGCATCTTAGAGAACACGTTCATCAGCACATTTTGTATCTCACTACCTCCCTGGGTACTCTTAAATCCTGATCAAGCATTGTGTTGCGCACATGCAAGTACAGTGCTCAATTTAACATCTTAAATCTTAAATCGCCAAATTACACTTTTAGGTTTTGCAACATGGACATTTATTGTCAGAATATGAGGATGTCTAAGCATTTCGTTTTGTCCAAAAAGTAGAATTGACCAGATCAGTTCAGGCATTCTGGCACTACACTGATTTGAGATCAATACCACTCATATCTTCCCATCCAATATAATAAACCTTTTTTGCTCTTTGTCTGATTGGACTGGAGAGATTCACACAGGTCTTAACATCTGTGCGACAGATGACTCAGGTTAAAGCCGAGCAGGGGGAGGAAGCTCCCTCCCAGCTTGAATCTATCAATCTGTGCCCACTAACCTGAGAGATGATTGTGATTCCAATTAATCCCATTCAAAGCACCGTCTTTGATGAAACAGAGTGACACTTCTGTCCTGCTGACACATTGTAAAGAGAAAATGTCATGACTGGGATCCAGCTAAGCCTTACATAATGTTGTTAAATGTCACACTCTGAAGATAAGCTTTGAGGTTAGATTTTATGCCAATAAGCCACAATGAGAGCAGGATTTAATAACCAAGATGTTTATAGTAAAACAAGGCCTGATCTTGTCGCTCCCTCCTCTCCCTCTTTCTCAAATCACAGACAGAGAGGTACAAAAGGTTTGGTCCCTACTACTTCAGGAATAATGTAGAAAACATACATTCAAACTTTTGATGAAAACAAACTGAGGGAGTAAAAAAATACTTAAATACTGGCAGGTTGAGAGAAAGCAGCAAGAGAAAGAGGGACTGAGGAAAAGATGGCTGCATTCAGGGAACCGATAGGAAGGTTGAATAAATTTAAAAAATGCTTTTGTGACAAAATTCTTTAAAATAACTTACTGACCGGTACAATTACTTTTGTCTGAAGCATGATGGATTTTGTCTCCACAGAAACATCCCAAACCACTCATGTATTTACAGCGTTTTCCCCTTACATTGTATTTGTTTGTGTTTGTGGATATGAGTTGGTGTGTGTGCCTGGGTGTGTATGAGCAAATACATATGTGCCCTTGATAGCCTCGGTTTAGTCCGTACAGGCTTTAGGAGTCATAATTCATCAATAGTCTTCGCAGTCATGTAGCCATTACCTCTCATTAACTAAGATACGGCAAAAACACAATCAAGCACAAAAACACACACACACACTCACAAACATACCAACACATGCGCGCGCACACACATAAACACATTCACAGTCTCTAATTAGTTGATAGCCATGTTACCTTAAGGCCACTACCCAACCAACACGTAGCTCCGGACCTCCGAGAATAACGTCTGGCTTTACAGACACTAAAACACTGCAGAGTTATAGTGGCCATTTTTGTGGCTCTCCACGCACCACTTGTGAGAAAATACAACTTGTGCAAGCCTCTTATGCTTGCATCTCACTGCAAACATGTAAACACAAACACAGCAGACTGTTGCAGCTTGGTGTCTTCACCAACGCGCCATCCATGACTCCTTAACCTCTGGTTTTTATTCCACATTGGTACGAGTGGATTTCAGTCTTTCCATACCTTTTCTTCATGTTGGACTTTGTTTTCCGGTGCTCCTCTTCACTTCTGTGGTTTCTTTAGTTGCCGTCTCTGCCTCACAGTGAGGATGAACTCTGACTGTAGTTTCTAAGTGTCAGTCTGCTGTACCTGGGCGAAGGCGGGGAGGGGGGAGGATGGGAGGGGACTGGGGGGAGACACAGACCTGTCTCTGAGACAGGTGAGCCGCTACTAGATGCCAGGGAATCGCGGAAAGGTGAGGGCGGAGTCAAGGCAATGAGCTCCTCTTCCAACTCCGCCCTCCTCAGAGGGGAGTCGGTGAGGCAGGTGATCAGTCCTCCTCGCATGGGGGAGAGGGAGGGGGAGGTCTGGGGGTGAGGAGGGGGAAGGGGGTAAGGTGAATGAGGAATAGGGTGAGCCAGACAGCCACTCCGGCCCCCCAAGTTGGACTCAACTGGTGGGAGGGGTTGGACGTCAGCGTAGGTGGTTAGGGTCTGGGGCATCTGGATTTCACGGGGCAACAGGTACGGGTCGGTGGGGTGAGAGGAAGGAGACGTGTGTTTGTGCGTGGTGTGAGAGTGCGTTGGAGAGGGTGACAACATCATGCTGTTGAGCTCTGTGATGTTGGCTGTGAAGCGGTTTACCACACAGCTGATCTGATCCATTAGGGAACTCTGGGGCTGTCCGGGGTGATCGTCCACAGCAACCAAACGGCCGTCACTCCCAGCGACCACAGAGCCACTGCCAGAGGGACCGCAACTGCTGCCGCTGCCGCCACTGCAGACACTGCTCGGGTACTTTGGAATACTAGTCATCTGAGGCTCCTCCCCATAACCTAACGCTAGCCTTTGGCTGACTGTGCTGATTGGTGAAGGCGTCTGTGGCCGGTAGGTGATAGAATAGCGTTCCTCTGCTTCAGAGAGTTCATACAGCGTCTTGTCTGTGACAGAGTCGGGATGACTGGGCAGGGAGGACATGGATGGGAGGGAGGGCAAAGGGACGTGTGGGGGCAGGTCACCTCCTCCACAGTAACGCTCCTCAGAAGTCTTGGAGAAGGGCTTGATGACGGCAGTCTGATTGTTCTCTTTCTTCTTGATGTGGAAGGACAGTCGCTGCCACAGGTGGTTGCCACGTGAAGCGTTGCGCTCCGTCTGTGCCCAAGACACTGATTTACCATTTGAGCTGGAGGACAGGAAGGAAGTGGAAGGGAAGAGAGAAAAGAAAGGGTTTTGTTTTTAGTGCTTGGATGAAGATTTAAACCATTCAGTTAATTCTCAGTTTATTGTATTTTTTTTGTCAGTTTGATGTGGAGAAAAACAACGTATTTCTTGTTAAAGATTATGTAAACAAGGAGGCACAAATACTTTTGTTTCTGTCTCTCAGTTTAGTAAAATTTTGATATTTCTGGCTTATGTAATGTTTTGCTTACAGTAGATTTAGAGCAGCAGCACTGAGAATTATATTCTCAACATGTTTATTCAACTATTTCCAACTTAACTTTCTAGCTGGTAGCCAATTATTGTAATTATTGTTTTGGTAGCAACCAAAACAATAATTACACTTTGTTTAACAAAACATACAATAGTTTTTGTTCAATATTCTTTTCAGTGGATATGTTTGCAGTCCTAATTTTGCATCACATTATATGGTGTTTCAAATGTAAATGTGAGTTTAATATACTAGTTAATTTATTGTCATCCAGAACTACTTGAATGTAAAATTATACTTTCATACTTGTTTTTTTTCTTTTTTTTCCAGAAAATGGCTGTTTATTATTGTTTCAAGTTTAATTTTGATAGCAACATGTTTGCTGCTTGTTTAAGTTTGTATAAATAAGACTTTCATACATGACAGATAATGCAAAGGACAGAAAAAGTTACTTTGTGGAGGAAAATTGAATCACACATTAGTAGTCAATTAACATTATGAGCAAAACAGTGAAACATTGCAGTAATTGTGCCTGCTCTCTATTAGCTACATATTACCATCCTGGATGAGTAATGCTATTCAATAGATACAAACATATTCAAATGGAGCCTTGACTCAACCTCGGAAAATTAGACCGGCTTTATATTTGGAGTAATTTCATTAAAATTAATTCACTGTCCTATTTTTTCTGACAGTATGTTCTTCATTTTTCTTGGTCAGGTTCTTTCTTCCTCTTTTCTACCCTCTATTTTACCTTCTTTCCACTTTCTCTGCTTCACATCATTCACAGTACTGTCCCCTGCCCTTTCTCCCCATTTCTTCTTCTCATCCTTTTGTCAGGTTAATTAGCGAGATTAATCTATAGTGGAACTTTTGATTAAACCTACCGCCACTGTGACTGGGGGGTGAAAAGAACACAAATCACCCTGGAGACCCACACAGACACATGTACATAGATTCTGTGATACTCACACTGACACACATACACACACACAATTATATATGCGCATGATTACCTTCTCCTTCACATACACAGTGCTGAGATCTACTCATTTGATCCCATAGGATGAGTCTCTTATCCATGGCTTTGGAGTAAGGTTGGACCAAACAGAAATTCTCCTATCTGAAACACGCGTTGGACATGCTAAGAGTGCTTGATTAATCTTATCTTACATGTATCGTATTAAGCTCTGATGTCTGTATAAAGTAAACCATGCAGTCTTCAGTAGTTCAAACATTTAGCTCAAACATCAATCAAATATTTCTTTTAAATTTTTCTCCCTTTTCTCCCCTGGTCTGCCGGTTTCATGTCTGTCAGCATCTGTTCAGACTACACAATGACTGCATCTCAAAGGTAAAAGCTCTCAGCCCTGCACTGAGCAGATAGACAGCCCTGCCAATTACCACCTCCCACAGAGGAAGACAGGACTAAAAGAGATGGAGAGGGGAAGAGGGGAATAAAAGGAACAAAGATGGAAACACTCCTGACATTTCTCACAAGAGTGTGATTGAAATCTTGCTTGCAAAGCCGGGTGAGCTGAAGCTGCTGACAAACGAAAATGTGTTCTGGTCGTTTTTCTCCCCTTTTCATTCTGGGCAAGTGGCTGTGCGTCACTCCTTTTGTGTCCTTTGATCGGTTTCTTTTCACTGTAGATGGCTTGTGGAAGGCTTAAAGATGAGTGTTAAAGTTATTATGTCTCTTTTTCACACCACTTCATTAGCCTTTTTCTTGTCTTTTTCTTCCAGCACCTCTGTTTTTCATCTCTCTGTCTATAACCTTTCTCTCTCATCTGTCTGTATTCAGACTCCTTTTTCCAAATTTCTTCCTGCTCTACCTCATTTCAGCCCTCTCTTCCCCTCCTTGCCATGTCTCCATTACGCAATTGTCTGCAGTTCATGTTAGGGTCAGAAGAACAGTCAAGCCGACTCAGGGGGGTTCAGAGAATCAATCTCTTGGAGAGCTCCAAAACGCACACACTCACAACGTAAATAGTCTCAGAGTGGGACCATAGAAGAAATGGCGCCTTGGACTGTAACTGAGGAGTAACCTGGTATTAACCTGGACAATAAGCTGCTAGTCCACACACACATCCCCACCAACACACACACAGGTGTACCTGAGTGTCTCTCCTGTAGAGCCTCTGCGTTTCCACAGGTTAACCAGACTAGAAGAACGGCTGGCGGCTGAGGAGGATTTTCCGTCGCCCACATGCATGCGCACCACTGTGCTTGTGGTAAAGGCACTGCGCACGTTACGCTCTGGTTTGGCTAGAATGATGTATACCTGATATGAAATATATATAGTATATTAGTGTAATATATGTAAATTGAAAATACCAAAACAACCCAAACAAGTTTAAATGCCTTTTGTTGGATTATTCAATGCTTTCGGTCAACACAAGACTGTCTTTTAATAAATTTTCTGTGAGGAGTGCTGAAGGCTGTCATCTCTCACATTTTAATCTAAAGCTCTTATAAAAACTGAAAAGCACACTAATTATTTGTTTGTTTGTTTATTGATTGAACTGGAAATCTAGAATCTAGTTCTTATAAGAGACAGCATTATGCATGATCATGGGGGGGTGTATTCATATTGGACACACATTCATAGGGCCACTTCCTAAGGTGAACTACCTACAGTTGGGCTCTAAGTGCCAAATTCTAATCTTTTTGCAAGTAAATTTTGTAATACTTTGATTTTTTTTTCATTCTCTTACATTCATCTTACAGTATCTCCTGATTGAAATATAACTTGTATGTGACAAGCAATCAGAAAAAAAATATTTTAGAAGCTCAATGCAAAGGGAGACTGAAAATGAAGAAAAATATGGATCAAAGCAGAAAACGAGAAATAGAAACTGTGGACTTACCTTGGGTACGAACATGCAGCACAGCGCCACAGTGGCACTGAGGCTGACACTGAAGCACATGGTGATTATTTTGTAGTTCGAACCAAAGTAGATGGGAACAAACGCCAGCCAGATAATACAGGTGGTGTACATGGTAAAGGCAATGTATTTAGCCTCATTGAAATTAGCAGGGACGTTTCGGGTCTTGGAGAAAGAGACAGAGTCAGAAAAAGAGTGTAAGAGAATACTGATTCATTTCTTCACTGTTGCTGAATCCTTCTGTGTATTCTACCTTAGAAAAATGAAAACAAAACAAAGAAATACACTGTGATAGCCTAACCATTATGTGCAATTAGGTGAAACATAGAGTCAAAACCATGCACCAACAGAGTTGTATTGGTTTTCACCGCTGCCGTGTTCATAAACATTCAATTTATTTGCTTGACGTGCAGTGTATTTCTGTTTTTTGACTCTTTAACATTCTGCTCTCACGCTCTACAGAAAATGGATGGTTGCAGGCCACAAATGATCAAACACTGTCTTTAAAATGTGTTTGGTGTAATAGAATTTCATTTACTGCTGTTAAAAGTTTGTAGAACAGCAACACAAACGGTTGTTTAATCAGCGCTGACTTTTGCCTGCAAAAAAGCAGCGAGCTCAGGGTGCAGGCAGAACATTCATTGTAATGATACAAATGTGGTCAGAAATTGGCAAAGGTTCCTTAAACCAACAAATAAACAATTTCTTTGTCACTTCAAGTGTGATCACAGTCATAACAAGCCTGTTGATTTTTAGTTGAAAGTGTGTGAAATAGTGGAAAAAACTTCAGCCAGTACCTTGAAGGCATAGAAGGTGCAGCTGAGGATGAGCAGACAATTGTACCCCAGAGGGGCAACCACTGCCAGATTAGTGGTGTTACAAATGAGGTTGACCTGGCGAATGCTCGGGTAGTCATGGATCACCTACATATACAGAGGAGGAAACAGGATGAGTAAATTATAAAAGTGTGATTAAAAAAAAATCTATACATATATTTTCTGTTTGCTACATGCATCTTTTTTTCTTTTAGAAATCTGGAAATTTGTTTTGATATATGTAACAACAGAAGAATTAAATACACTGCCATTCATTACACTGCCAACCTAAGACGCCACATTTTTAAGTCTGGCAAAGATATAAAGCAATGTACAATTGTTTTGGATAAAGAGAATGAAAATGGATCAGTAGAGCTTCTAGCTGTATGTTATCTGTTGCTATCTGTTATCTACTACTATGTGTACTACTGTATGCATCAAATGGTCTTCAAAACATTAGTGATGTAGCAGGAAAAGACTCTCGGAGATTAATAGCATCATTCTACCAAAAATTCTTCCAGTTCAGCTCTTCTTTTATTTGTGTCCATTTATGTTTATCAACCTGGTTATGTGTCCATCTCTCCGGCACGATGGTGAAGAGAGATGGAGACATGCACCTACACACACACACATACACACAAAAGTTACCTCAGGTGGCTCCATGAGGAAGAGAGCCACGATGATGCCCAGCTGCAGCAGTATGAGGAGGAAGGCAATGATGAGCTGAGCACAGGCAGACATAAAGCGAGGTTTCTTTGTGCAGATCTTCTTCTTACTGCCTGCCAGGATCCGAGCGATGCGGTTTGTCTGCAGTCAGATCGCAAACAATGTCAGGACCTTTTAAAGAACTAATGAGGGTACTGTCTATAGTCTAGACATAAGCTTTTCATTTTTCTACACTGATGCAAGTGTCCTTGTGCAGACATATAAGTGAGAAGCACTTTGACTGGAAAAATAATATTGCACTTTGGAGTCCACATCTAGTGTGATAAGTTCAAGGTCATCTCTTATTGTGAGGCAATCGCAGTTCCCTGCCATCATTTAATCCTATCTCACTGCTTGTTCAGCCCTCATTTCCAAAACCCAACAGACAGTGATAGGGTAGACCCTTGCCTCTCTCTGATGTTATGTTACCCATATCACCTTACTGTAACCATTAAGAACAGAGAAAGGATAACAATCTGCTGTATCAAGCCCCTGTTTTTCTCCATGATTAGGTCCAAAGTTCTGCCTCTGCCCACATGTGTATCAATGTACATACTGCTGACTCTCCAGCATCTGAGGCTTTTGAAGTTACTCCCCACAAACCACTGATGACCAGGGTAGGTTGGGCTAGATCTAAAGACCCCCTGGCATTGCTGCATCCTACATCTAATACTTCTTTGACAAATCCTTAACTCAGTTCTCACCTTGGTGACAAGTGCAGAGTAGCTCATGGCAGGTGACAGGCCTATTCCCAGTCGCTGGAGGTAGCAGTGGATGACGTGGGGTTTGGCTATGAGGCTGAAGGTACACAGGTACCCCAGGCAGATCCCTGCCAGTATGATGTAGCACAGCTCCCTACTGGAAGATTTCACAACTGGGGTGTCCCGGAACCTTGAAAACAACCACATAAGGCAAATAATGATGTGCAGAAACACAGACATGCAAGACATACACACAGATACACACAGTGTACATGCAGGAATTCAAATACCTGTTCATAAAAAAATGAATTAGAAAAGAATACAAATGTATCAAATTGTTAAGTACGTTATGTAATTCATTGTTCCCTTAGTTGAGGTATTTTCTAAAAAAGATATTTGTTACCTGATAAAGACTGCAGTGACAAAGAATGTGGCCATTTGACCAAGACAGGCAAAGACCACAGCAGCGATGGGTTCAGGGTCTCCCCACCGAAGGTACTCCACTGGGATTGAGTCACAGCCTGTAGATAAAAGTATGTGCAGACACATTTTTTGATGAACACTGAATCAAGGACTTCCATTTTCACTCTGTGTGAAGCCCAGCAACTGGATAATACAGAGTGAACCTTAGACTCCCATTCTTTTGCAGAACATTTCACTCTATGCTGATCCATTTTGTTTACATTATTCTGTCTTACATTTTCCTTTTATTTCTTTCATACCATCATACATCACTCTTTGTGCCACATCTGAGGCCGATTGAGCATCAGCATGCAATACTTGTTCCTGTGACCAAAAAAATGCACATATGACCGACCTAGAGATCTCCAGGTGGGAAGGACTTAATAATAATTTACTATTAATGCCAAAGACTGGACCTTTATCTTATCTAAATATTTGCCATGGGAAGGTTATTGATTAGGTCTACAGAACATTATTAAAACAAACATTATAAAACATTATAAAATACTAGTTAATCATAGAGATATTTGTGCATGCACATGAAAATTTGACAACATCTAATAATTCACTGTTAGTCTCTAAGTTAAGGACTTCACTTTTTCTTTCACATCACTCTTTTTCTACCAACCTACTACTTGTAACTCACAGGATACCTGTCAACCATGCAGCACATACTTTTTTGTCTTTCTCATCCTTCCGCCTTTTTCTCAGTTCTCCCCTTCTCCTTGTTCCCTTGTAATTCAATCTTTGTATCAGTTTCCTGTCACTCTTTTTTCCGTGTAATCCATCACTCTGTCTCTCTTTTCCCCAAATATCTCCTCCATCTCTATTTATTCTCACCCCTCCCACCTTTCTTACTAATTCTCTCCATCCCTTCCTCCTTCCATCTCTGTCTTGCTCCTAGGCAAGGAGATAAAGTATCATTAATTAAAGGGACAGTTCTAATTACGAATTTTCTTGATTCTTTGCTAAAATATCCGGCTGGTTGGTGTAGGCAGGCAAGTAAGTGGACTCTTTCTGTCCCTATACATCTTCACTCTCTCCATCTTTCTCTCTTTTTTTCCCTCTTGTCGTTACTGTGTGTCTCTCTCTCTCTCGCCAACACAAACACACACACATACACACAAACTGGTTCATAAAGTGCTGCAAATCACAGGGTGAGAGGGAGAGACAGAGCAGTCATTAAAAAAGACTTAGGTAATTTAATGACTTTGTCTTCAACACAGTCAGCTCAGATTATCACATCAGTGGTGTGGTTATGTTGAGGGGCATAAACATCAGACTAATTGCTGAATGGGAGCTGAGGGGACAATAGCAAACAGTCAGAAAATAAGTCAGGCCAAAGCTCTCTGCAGAGGATGTGACTCACTTGCAAGTGCCATCTCTATTAAAGCTGAACAACATCTACTGTCTGTAAATCGTATTCTTCTTTGGGAGAAAATTCTACAATACATCTTGGGAATTACTTGCACAGTTTAACCTACACGAGGTAGTCACCATTTGTTACCTTGGCATAGGCCCTTTGAGAGACATCAGAAACAATAGAGATGGCAGAAGCCAAATGGGGGTGGGGGCCACACACCTGTGAAAATGTATTACCCTGACCACATACATGTGGATGTAGGGGGCAAAATAAATCCTGGATCAGTGGTTTTATCATTGGTTTTTAAAGAGCAGCTACAAAGCACTGAATTCATCTTCTTTTTAATTCTTGAACAGTTCACAGAATCTGCAGGAAATCGTGTTGTGTTTGACCTTAAGCCAAACTGGTGCAGTAAGAGGAGGGTGAATGTTTGGGGGGGGGTGGGACTCAGTCAATATAAAGTTTTGAGGCAAACTCCTTTAAACATTCTCAGACTCAGGCTGTGGAACATTACCGATCAGTGAAGAGGCTCAAATCCCAAAGCTAATCCTCCTTTTTTTTACTCCTTTCACTCCCCCTTGCTGTTCCCTCTGTCAGAGCCACTATTCATCTCTCCCTGTCTTCTAGACTTACTTTTTCTTCCTTTTTATGTTTTTTAAGTCACTTTTTTCTCTCTTCCTACTTCTCGTTTTTCCTCTGTTGTTGTCTCCAATAAATCTCCTACTGCTTTCTATGGTTTTCATGCTCACTGCACCTTTGTCCCTGTCAGCTGAGACCTTGTTCTATCTCCTCTACCTCCTCTGCCTCTTTATCTCTCCTTATCTTCCTGTCTCACACCCCTTCTTTCCTTTTTTTGGCCTGAGGGAGAGAGATCAAAATGTCTGCTGGAGGAACAGGGCAAGCAGTTTGTTTACACCTCATTATTACTGTTCCATACAGCCCCGCTGGGGAACACACAGCACTTATTGTTGATGAAATGAGTCACACTGACGTTCTCACACTCATGAACTACACAAAGTAATACATGGGAAATGCCAAGCACACTTTCAATTCTGTGTCTCCCTCTGTTTCTAATGTCAACTTTCTTGCTGGATCATCCCTGTTTTGGTTTAAGAATGTTTCTGTGTCTGAAAGTGAGGCTCAATCTGAATTTTCAGGAGGCCTCGATTCATGTTTTAATCATCATGCTTGGCAAGGGGCTAGAAAGCAGTATAATGAGCAGCTGAAATCATAACAAGGCAATATCCAGCTGCTTGAAACGCAATGGAGGGTAAAAAGTTTTCATTGCAACTGAAATGTATTTGCATTGAAAGCTGCTCTTGGAGCAGAATAATTAAAACATTGGTGACCATGTTGGTAACAAATTAAAAGGGAGAGAAAGAGGGAGTGAAAAGGAGGGAAGAGGAGGGAAGGGGAGGGTGAAACACAGGGATCGTCTCTCCGTTTCTCTCTCTAATGTATGTGGTGCAGGGCTTTCTGTATTATAGTAAGCTGCCATAGCTCACTATGTCGGGTAATCTTATCCCACTAAAAATCTCTATCCTGACATAAAGTGGAAAATGTATGGTTTCCTTTGAGTAGCATCACCTCTACTACATCGATTTACATGATTGTGATGCAGAAGCATGGTGGAATACTGTAGTTTAATGTATTCATTGTAGGGTTTCCATGTATTCTTTTAAGAGGGGAATATCTGTGAAATTACACCTAAATGTTATAAATAAACATGGAGATGCATACACACCCACACAAAGTCTAACCTGTGAGGCCATGGTTCGGCCAGGAGCCCAGTTCACAGGCTCGGCAGGTGTACTCGTCGAACACAAACTCATTCTCTTTACAGGGAGTGCACGTCCAGCAGCAGCTCACCTCACCTTTACGGATCACCTGAAAGACACAGAATGCACAGTGTCTGTGTGTATCTGCACCTTTGTGTAGCATATTATCCTGTATGTATTGTACCGTACATGCAAACTCATCTGCATTCCGCTACTGTTTTACACAGAGCAGTTTTCTAAGTGATAATCATAGTAATAAAAAAATACATATGTTGCTTACAAGATTTACTGACCTATTGAACATTTTAATTAATTTAACAGGAGGTAATGGTATAATTATTCCACGACGAAGGTTTAGAAACCTCAGCTTGCAGCTTTATGCTCACCATTTTATGTAGCATATGCATACTTGAAAAATGCCACATATTGTATTTATATCACATATCTTACCTTTATCTGTCCTTTGTCACAGGGTTCACTGCAGACTGACTTGATTATGGTGTCTTTGTTAGGCCAGATTTCATCATCATCTATTTTTAAGCCTCTGTTGTCCCAACTGCCAACATTAATGTAGTCATAGTAGTCCTTTCCCATCTTTTTAAAGTTCATTATTTCATACCTGTGGAAAAAAGCACGCATGCAGTTAATATCTGACACATTACACACGCACACAGTCATCCCATGTCAGATTTAGAATCAGATTTGCCTTCACTGGCAAAATATGTGTACAAATTTTTAAATTGCTCCTAACACGCTTTATTATACTCAGGGTGAGACATAAGCAAAATAAGGGCAAACAAACTGAGAAAATACAGTAAATACTGATAAATAATATAGGACAGAGAATGATCTTGGTTTCCTGTATACCATAAGACCATGCAACCCAAAAGGTCATACAAAAAAAGAAATCCATGATACTTTGCTAAGTTGCACTGTGTACCTGCCAGGTGAGTCTCCGTTCGCATCAAATAAGATTCCCTCCCCTGACACGCCTGTGAAGTTTGTTTTCATCAGGAAGTCTAGAAGCGTAGCACCATCTATAGGTCGCATGGAATCACACAGGCCCTTAAAATACAAGAACAGTCAAGTCATATGTGACACAAAGGTCCTGACCTACAGCTTAAACAACAGAAATGTCAATGTTTTTGGTTACACACAAGTAGTTTTGGAAAGGGTGGTCAAAAGCCATTAATGTTGGTAAAAATCCAAAGACTATGTTGCTTTCTGTCGATGTTTATATTGCACATGTCATCTTGCACCATGTATTTCGTGTGACAGTAGGTCAAAAATAGCCACCATGGAAACAAGATGAAGTGTAACATGGTAGCAATACTCAGCTAGTACCTCGCTTTTATCCCACCATTCCTACTCTTCACCCTTTCATCTCTCTTCTTTATTGAACTGGTTTGTCCCAGTATGTCCCTCCATACATTCATCAGCGCAGTGCCTACCTGATAGCCTGGGCAGAGTGCCCGTTGCATGTTATGCAGACCATATGCCATTGAGTAGATGGCATTGATGACAAACCCCATCTTGGTGTCCTGTGCATACTGCTGCCGAAGCGACTCTCGCTCTGCAGAGGTGGGAGGGTGGATAGGGGGATGGGGATGAAAAGAGAAAGGCAGTTACATGAGAGGAACTCTTAGTTTCCCTTCTAGTTTTATGCAACACAATCTGCTTTTTTTCATGACATCAAAGACCCCTCTCTTTCCTCTCATTTCTTCTCATTGGGCACTTCCCACCTCCACGCTCTCTTTCTTTCTGCCTCTTTCTGTGTCCTGTTCATTTGTATTTCATGTTCCATTTCATTAGAATACGTGAGACATGACTCCCTTTGATGCAGCTCTCACACACTGTTTTGCTTATGAATGGGGAGAATGAAACAGAGAGAGAAAGATGGTAGGAGAGGAATAAAAAGATATAAAGGGAGGATGCAAGCACAGTCACAAGGGATATTTCCGGATAAACCAGACAGCTGTGTGTATCTGTTGTAGATGTATATAGGTGTGTGGTTGTGTTCAGCTGGTCCATTTGTGATTTTTGTCAGTGTATGTTATTTGCATTGATTGTCGCTATTATGAAAGCTTGTCAATACAAATGCAGACTAGTACTGTAGTCTGTTATGTTAAACCAAAACAATGCAGCCTCTTTCTGCCTCTGTATCCCAGATGGTTGCTGTCCAAACAGAATTACAGTGCAGCTGTAAGACCCTGTGTTGTCTATGTTCATACTGATGCAGGTATAATGTAAATGTATAAATGTATGATATAAATGTATGATATAAATGTATAATGTATGTTAGTATATAACCTTTATAATCACACTGTTCTGAGATAAAATGAT
>JAPZDZ010000024.1:11257961-11283017 GCA_029783805.1 Acanthurus tennentii | reverse complement strand
TATAAATGTATGATATAAATGTATAATGTATGTTAGTATATAACCTTTATAATCACACTGTTCTGAGATAAAATGATGCAAAAATATAGAATATTCTACTTTAGTTAACCTCACATTTTTATTTTAGTTCTATACTCACTGCTGCAGGTGCGGTTATATTTGCTGCTTTCCTGTGGATGGCCTTTAAGTCGACAGTGGAAACGATGCTGCCAGAACTCTGGGAACCAGGGGTTCCTGTGGTTGTTCTCAGGGCGAAGTTTCAGATAGTAATCATCGAACCACTTCACATCAGCTGATTGAAGCTTGATGGTAATACCACCGGCAGCTTCCTTAACATAGCCGTCTGTTACATCATACCTGTCAGCCCATCCATCACTGCAAAGAGAAAATGCAAAAGAAAGAGGAGAAAAGCTTAGCAAACTCCAGACACTAACATTAAAATGATAATAACTCTCCACTGTTACACAATCACAACAAACTTTGCATTGTTTCTTCTAGATTTGTGGGGGGAATGTTTTTATGTTTGATGGCTAAACTAAAACATCTGTGGACTGGGCTTCAGAGGTTATTCAGAGAATTTAACTGGACATTTGCTGCACTTTTGAGGGAATATTTTGGAAGGTAGAGCTATGAGGACAATATTTCTTTGTTATATTTGACTCTACTATCATAACCGAAGGCTAAAATGATCTGACTGACTCAATAGCAATTTGGACTTCTCAATTAAGTCTCCCAGTAGCCTACTCTTACACTTTGTGAGGTCTCTGGTATGGCATTGTTTTCAGAGTCCCTGTCTCTATAAGAAAAACTGCAATATGTATAACACATTACAGGTGCGCTGTCTGCTCTATAGCAAGAGATTTTATTCATGCAGGGGTTGTTGACTGTAATAAGGCCTGCCCCTATGTGACTTAATACTGGTAATTGAAATAATCAACCTGATTACCTGAGCATGTGCAGTGCATGCAAATTATAATGTGCTGAGATGCAAAAACAAATGTGTCAGCCTTTAGAGGCCAAGTGTGAATTTTTCCATCAGGCTGAAGTTACAAACACAACTCTGGGCGTTATCTGTGTGTGTGTGTGTATGTGGGTGTGTGTGTGCGTAGGTGTGTGTGTGTGTGTGTCAGTGCACGCATATGTGCGCTCATCATTAGACATGCCTGTTGTTGTATGAAATTAAATGTTTCGGGGCACCATATGTCACCATAACAAATAAGCCCTTTTTCACACACATACACCTGCATATATACACAAGTGGATGAAGACAATGACTTGGTGTGTTTCAGTTTCCTCTGAGAGAAGGACAAAAAAGGAGAATGAGAAAAAAAAATTCAAGGAGGAGGAGAGAAAGAGGAAGAGGCAGAGATAAATAATAAGGGAGAACACAAACAAAATGATTAGCAGAGAGTCAGAGGACATGTGGGAGGGATCTCTTACATCATTATGGGCAACGTCCAAAAATTCATCAGATCACTGACGAGTAAGCATAAACACTACGCACAGACACACATACACCAGCCGAATGCCGAGATGATCTAGGTCAAATGGAGTATTTTGGCTGCAGTTCAGCAGTCATGCCCTGTCAGACACCAGCAAGACCAACATAACTACCTCACAATACACACAGATAAACTATGGAGACATATTGCTGTAGTTTGCAGTTTCGGGGGAAGAAATTTGGGTTTACTGCTCCTCAAGGAAGCACAGATGGCACAGTGAATGTGTGCAAGTTTGTATGTGTGTGAGGGAGAGATAAAAAGAGGAAGGGAAAAAGAGAGAAGTGGATGTGAAGGGCAAATCTTCTCTCCTCCTTCCACAGCTACAGCCAGCATGGCCTCAAGCAAGACAGTGATCCTCAGCTCTTTCAGTGTAAAATTCTTTACCATTTTTCTTTCTTTCTGTCTTTCTTTCTTTTCCTCTTTCATTTTTTCTTAGCATCTACTTTCCTTCCATTTTTCCTTCCTTCCTTTTCCTTCCTTCTTTTGTCTCTCTTTCTTTCCAAGCCTCCAGAGAACAAAACTCATTTTCTCCTTTAGCAGTCCTTCCAGCCTCAGTCTGATTGGAAACCCAATGTGTTGTGTGCGTATATTTGTGTATGTGTGTGTGCGTGTGTGGAAAGTGCCTCCCCTGTCTGCCACCATTTGTGCCTCTCTAACTGTCCCTCTTTTTCTCTTTCATTTTTCTGTCATTCTTGTCACCATCTGCCTCTGAGCTGCAGTCATAAATCACATTGAAAGCATTTTTAGATGTCTATCCATTACATGACATTCAACGCCTGTAACCATCCAGATAAATGTGTGTATGTGTTTCTGATGATGTATAGTGTCATATGGGTATGGTGGGTGGTTTGTGTCACTGTGCTTGTTTGGCTTGTTGACAGAAATCGGTCAATAAATGCTACTTTGGTAGCAAAGACTTATTATAAAGTATATTTGACTGCAGCAAAAAAAATGATTTTACTGATTTGTTTCAATTAGAGGGATATGAAACATTTTGGGACACTAGATGATAAATGAAGCAAATTCAAAAGAGTGACAAGATAACATTAAATATTTTCTTATTTTCTTATGAAGTATAGTTGTTTGGCCTTAAAAAACACTTAATTACAAGTCAGGTTGCTTGGTCATCAGCACCAGACACATGCAACCAAAATGGGTCTGACAGACATTACTTCATTTTGAGGGGTCACTAGCCAAGAAGATTAGAAACCTCTGGTTTATCTGATACCTGAATTTAAATCAGGTGTTATAGAGTTAACAGCATTTCAAATAAACAAACTGAATGCAGAAACAAATAACGAGGCATTGCAAACTTGTTCCTTTAATGAACTGCTGCTTGGAAATATTTTTAATGACATTACTGAATTTAGTACACTATATTCTTTTTTAGCACATAATTCTCTGTTATATATTGCCTTGACTTAAAGCCATCTCCCTTCAAATAATTCTTATGGATAAAAAGTAAATCAATAAAGTAGTTCTGAGCACAGACTGTAACTTTTACAGATTCACACTGCTGCTCAAGCCATTGACTGTTTCTGACTCTGGTGTCTCTGAAAGATGCTATCAGGTTGTTATTGACAATATGATACAAAGCGTGCAGAGGAGTGAGAAAGAAAAAAGTAAGACTAGAAGAAAAGGAAAAAAGTAAAGTTAAATCAAAGAGATCGACAGGAAGAGGCACTGAAAACATTCAGAAGTAAACAATCAATCATTAATCAGCACTCTCATCCTGGTGAATAGATTTTTTTCATTTTTCTCACATAGTTTTCTTTCTTCATCTGTCTCTTTCACCCTCTCTCATTAACACCTTCGGCTTTCCCTTGAGCCCCTTTCCTCTGTTTTTCTATCCTCTTTTTCCTACCCATCCTCCAAATCTCTCACATTCCACTGCATTCATCTGTCAAAGTCCTTCTTCTTTTTCATCAGTTAAAGAAGCAACACTGGGAATATCAACACACTAACATCCACACTTGCATTAATCATCACTTGAAAGTAAAAATATTTGCTGGAAAATTCTCTGTAATTTTCATTTGCAACTCTGCTCGAGCTGCTGATGTTTTGAGCCCAATCAGTGACCTTCAGCATGTTCATCCCTGTCCTTCATACTTAAGTGCCTGTGATCAAATTTCTGAATGAAAGCCACAAAGACACTTATCCCTGATGAAAAATCTGCAGTGTTTCATCAACAAATTTCAAATTGCCTCTTCAGGAAGTAACGTGTTTCGTAAGCTCCCAAGCACTTCTACACAAAATAACAATAAAGTTTGGTTATTTCTGCTGTGTGCTGGCATTCGAATATGGAGGTCTGAAGGGATTTGACTCACTTTTGGAGCCAGCCTCAAGTGCCTGTTGAAGGAACTGCCGTTATAATGGCACTTCCACTTCGGCTTAATTTTTCAACTCTTAAGTTGCAGCTTGGCTTTGATCAATCCTATCAAGTGGATTTTTGATGAGCTGGATAAAAACAATGATTATCTTTGCCAACCTGTATATAATACACAAAAGAGACCTGACATGTAAGACAATATTGTCTGTTTTACTTGTGCTAGCTTGGTATCATGGTGACATGACTTGCCTTGCGTCAAAGTAGGTGGGAGGCACAGTGGGGTTCAGTGTTACTGTCTTTCAAACAGCAAACTGCAATTTAGGTGTCAGGGATAAACACAATGCTTGCGAAAGGTCTTTTTTGTACCTGGAAAAAAACGTTCAAATAAACTGCACATGCAGTTACAAATGTGTTTGTTACGCAGCTATACTTTTCCAGGCTTGTGATAAACTTTAGAACCAAGGCTGGCAGGCCTGTAGTGCCCAGTCTCTCTCATTTTGTGTTTAAAATGTCTTGCCTTTTCCTTGCTTCTTTCCAAAACCAAGTCAAACCCCAAAATCTCTCTTGCACATTTGAAACTCCTGGTAGCTAATGAGTCAGAGCTACCACCCCCTAGGTCTGACGTCAGTCATGACCCTACTTCCTCCAGCATGCTTAAATCATGCCAGCTTTTATAAGACATTAACCTAAAACACACTGCTAGAACTTTCCCATGACAGCATTTCAAACTCAAACCAGTTATGACAGATGAAAAAAACGGCACCTCTATAATCCAAGTACAAGTCCAGTCTTTCTCCCAAAATATTAGTTCAACTTAGAGGCACATGGCATGCCCTTAAAGTACGTGGAGTTTTCTAATAAGTTGCAGTGTATTCAGCTGCAACTCTGCACTTCATGAACAAGAATATTACTGTGATATCCTCTGAGGATACTGGACTCTCTATTCAATTATAAAGTTTCTGTACATTATGCTTTGGAGTACAATCCCCATTTTTAAGTGCACTACAGGTGCACTTCTTGCCTCCAGCCACCCAAAGGCCAACACCAAAGGTGCACTGACAGGCCCACTGCATTTGATGGAGCTCATAAGCCTATGGCCTATAGAGTTGTATGTGCTGTATTGATGGATGTTCAACCAAATATGCAAACATACACAATACACAAAAATGTTTACCGATTAAGACTTACAGCAAGTTACTGTGTGGGCGATGTTGCCTCAAGAAGAGGGCAAATGTATAAATGTATGAGATTTCAAAATGTGTATGTGTGTGTGCATATCAGTGAGTGCATGAGGGGGGCACTGACTGTCTATGTGTGTGTGTCACCATGTATCAGGTTGATCAATCACTCGCCCTTTTCTTGATCAAAATAACTGTTCTTAATGACATCGTGGCTCACTTTCTCTCTCTCTTTGTCTCTGTCTAGGAGCCCAAGGCCGTTGCCATGGTTATCAGCCCACGCTCAACCTGCTGTCTGTACTTTGTGTCTCATTAGAGCACACTGGATTTTAAGTGTATGCACACACACACACACACTCTCTCTCTCCCTCTCTGTCTCTCTTTCTCTCTCACAAACACGTGTTTCAAATCACTATTCAATTAACATTGGGTGGCCTGTCTCTACCAATATTAAGGATGCTATTTGCATAATAGTACAGTATGCCAGCATTGTAGGCCAATGTTCTACCTTGAGCAGAACTTTTACAATCCATTCTGCGTACTGAAGCCTGGGGCAATTGCCTCTCTATTCTGTTCACTCTAAGTATAAATAGAAACTGGGACTCATTTGCGGGTGATTATTAATTTTCAGTTGGTTCTTTCTTGGTTATGAAACTTATCTCAAGCCGGAAGTTTCTGACTCTTTGAATTCCTGCAACTGTCTTCTTGGTGGGTGTGTTTACAAAAACACTAAATACCTAAATTGAACACCAAAACTTTGACTAATTTGCCAATATATTGTCTGAGTTCTACGTTAAACATATCACTAAGAATAGTTGCATCTGATTGTAAAACCAGCTATTATCACAGCATAAAACAAACATGATAACTGAGCTAAAAACAGATCCTATTTTCAGTAGCCTGTGCGAGCAGTGCAAAGTAAAAGCAGAGCACTGTGGCAAACCCCTTTACATTTAGACACAAAGCAGAGGGAATTTTGAATCAATCTGACAGCTGGAGTAGATTATTGGTGCAAATCATCCATGAAACTAAGTTTTCTCTGATTATCTAACAGACTCCATTTTTTCTTTTGTCTTTGTGCATTCAGCAATAAATTTTGAATTAATTCATATTAGTAACATTTTCAACTTAAGCATTCATGGCATTGCTTCAGTTTCTTGCATCTACAGTGGATATACTTCTATTTGCCTTTGTTTATTCAGTTTACTACTCTTGTGTTTACATGGCATGTAAATATAGCCACGCACCATTAAAGAAGCGTTGACCATTGATGTATATGCTTATTTTATAAAACTGGTTATTGGAAAACTCTTGTGTTTAGAAATTGTCTAATCAGGTTTATAAATCAGATTTTTAATCTCCAAACAAAACTGTAACTATTAAACTGTGAGCTCCTTACGGTAAAAAAATAAATAAATATAAAACATCAAAAGCTGTATCATTAAACCATTAGAGCTAAATGAGACCATTCCAGCTGACATTTCATCTAAATTAAAGTGGGTTGATAATATTTAATCAGTGAATATTTGTGTGTTTGTTCCATTTGAGCTCATACTGCATGTTGTCATTATACAGTTGTAGATGCTGTGGCAAATGTACGCTTGCCAATGTTTTATGAGAGAGTAAAAAGCACAGGCACTCAGTTTCATTGCTTTTATATGAGGGTACAAATTTGGATTGTCCTGTGATCCCTGCAGAAAGATTAGTTTAGCTCAGGAAAATAGATAGTCGCAGATTTTGTATTGGCAAAATATTTGAATCTGATCTGATGCTGTGCTGCCAATGGGTCACTTTAGAAATTAATGTCTGCCACCCGACCCTAACCCACCCACTCACTAGCTGCCATGGCAACCTGGCAGAGATTCTAGATGAGCATCTGCTGCTTACAACCATACAACAAACTCACACACACACACACACACACACACACACACATACACATATACTAGCAATGCTCCAACCAACCCTGACAGCACTGATTAGCTGGACAGACAACACAAGTATGAAAAGTGAACACAGAGCACATGAACAGAGGGTTATGATCTGACAGAGTGAAAAAAAAGAAAAAGAGATGTAAGCAGCTCTGCATGTCTGTGAACATTTAAAACTTAAGTGCTGGCAGCCCAGCAGCTGTAGATGCACAAGCTTTGCTGTTTAGAAAAATCAAACCCAAAAAACAAAGAATAAAACTACAAACAAACGATAAAACAAACACAGTCACTGTCTGATAAAACAAACACAGTCAACAGTTTAATGCCTTTAAAACGCTGCTCTTCATAAGCCCACACTAAAGTTGAAAGCTACCAAAGAGCCAAAACACAACAACATGTGTCAATTTGTGTCAGTGCACAAAATAATCTGCAGCAGACTATTTTAAACAGGATAATGCATGCCAAACACTGGTATGGTGCTTTTTACTAATCCTATGTAGTCACAGTTTATGTGGGAGAGAGCTCAGAAGTTGGGATATAGAGTCAGCTCAGTCTGCTCCTCCTCACTGATGGATAATGAAAAAGATCTGCTCAGTGCCCTGGATTTTAATGATGTAGTTTTTACCCAGTGGAAATGAAACACTTGCTCTATGCTTAGACACCTCACAAAGCTATAATGCAAATATGTGTTTGTTAAGACTCGATGATTAACAGTTTTAAAAAACACATCAACTAATTGTTTCAGTACAGTCTCAGTGCGTAAAGCCATCAGATTTAAATTCAGGTTGACAGTGGCCGCAGACTTATGGTTTGGGATCGGAACTGCAGCCTTTTTTTATGACTAAACAGAGACAAAACACTAAGCGGGCATAAAACATTGCTAGGCTGCAGTGCTTCTGCCATTCTGACCCTTAAGATGATAAATGATTGTAAAATTAAATTACACACACTCACATAAAAACTACTTGGCTAAGTCATACTTCAAATCTTTCATTGTCTATTTAGCTTGGAACAAATTGTAGTAGTGACACACGGAAGTATAAATAATGCAATAATCCATTCATGGAGAGTTTTAAAGTGAGGCTTTAGGAAGAGTATGCTCTAACATTTTTATGCAAATTATAAATTGAACAGAAAGAACCAACCAGTCCTCAGCCACTGCACCACATCTTTCAAGAGCCTCGGACAAAGTGAGGTCAAAGTTCACCATGACAACAGCAAAACTCATTAGGCTAAATGTCAGAACTGTCTCATGCACAGACACACTGTCGCTAAACAGAGAGAGAGAAAGAGAAAGATGCAAGGCCTGTGTCCATGTGTGTACCCAACTGTGTAATTATGTGAGTGATCGGACCACTTTACACGGCCGTCATTCAATAACACGCACACACACGCAGCAGAACAGCCCACGCTTGTTTACCTTGGCACCAGGTTCACTTATACTCATCTACTGATGCCACACTTCATTACCCTCTGTCTCCATTTTTTCTGACATTCAGACACTCACTTTTCTCCTACCTCTCATCTCTTTCCTGATTCTATTTTCTCCCCACATCTGGATCCTCTCTCTTTTCTTCTCTCTACCCACTGCTTCCACTTCATACAGCAAATAACTATCTATCAATTCATCTATCAGTCATTTTCTCTCTTTCTGTTGCTCATATTCAGATTATTACTCACTCTGTCACAGGGCCATAATTAGATTGCAATCATCACTGAAATTCAGTTACCTAACTGCTTCAGAAAAAAGAAAGATGTATCAAGGACTGTCTCACAGAGGCAAGAATGCAAAATATTAATATTTTTAAAGTATGTGGAATGTTTCTACAGATCCTAACAATCCTAACACTCTCCATTACCTGGAACCGCGACAGTCACCTTTTTTTAAACTGGAGATAAACAAGATGCAGAAGCCATGGAAATGCCCTCACTTTCTCAACTTCCACACACATGGAGGCACACACTCCCTGTTCTTCCTCCACTCACACATATATACACACCATCACACACTTTTCGTTCAGACTAGTTTAGGCATACAGGGTGTATTTCAGATTTTGGCAACTTTTCTGATTTCCTCTGGGCTTTAGACAGCAAATGCTGATCTGATATGTGACAAGGGGATAGAAACAAAACTGTCAAGGCAAAAGACAGAGCAACACATAGACACATGGAAGAAACAGCAGGTACTGAGGCAAAAATCTTCAAGAGAGACTGCAGAGACAAGCAGGCAGGCAGAGACAAGCCAAAAAAGTAGGGAAAAGTAGATCATTCACAGAGGGGAACTAGTAAAACATTTACTCCTGGATTACTGATGCCCTCTTTTTACTTTACATGGCAAAAGAGTCATGTTCAATACAGCTCGATTCACTTGCAATCATTCTTGACTAGTTTAAAGTAGAGCTCAGAAAAATGGCATTAGGAAAGGGATGAAGGAGGAGAAAGACGTGATAAAATACACTTTAGTGTCCAAGAAGGAATTTAAATCACAGTGTCTGCAGTGTACAAATCACAATGAAACAACATTAAAACACCAGAGAAATGTATCCATCACTTAAACATACCCATCTCCATCAGAAAAGTAAAATATGTACAGTAAAAGCAAATTAACATAAAGGGACGTCTATATATTCCAGGTGGTGTTACAGGCTTTGATGGGCAGGGGGAAAAAGAATATTTAAATTAATGGCATCAGCTCATTCTCAACATTCTGCCTGAGGTGCGAAGCCGATACTCAGGTACAGAAAGTTGGGACTTCTGCACCAGGACATCAAAGTTAGATAGCATGAGCCCAGGAAACAGCAGCCCTGTCAGAAAATTTGACGATATATTGGTCTTCAGTATCAATTTTGCATTCATTTGTGTAGAGAGTGAACAGAACGGGTAAGCTTACACACCTCTGAGGCACTAGTGTACTGATGGGCATGGGCTGAGACAGTTCTGTTCAGTCTGACATGCTGGATGTGGTGAGTAAGTAATTACTGGTGCCTTTTAATGATGGGTTGACACTGAGCTGATGTGCTGTGTTGAGTTATACTTGCAGCTGCAAAATATAAGTGGCAGACCTTTAATCAACAAACAAGGTCTGTCATATATACTTTGGGATTCTCCAGTATTTTAGTGACCATATGCACTGTACTTTTGATTGCACTATACTATTGATACTATTGATATACTATGCACACTATTTTATTGATGGCAGTGTCTTTGTGGGGTTTGTATGCTGACTAATATGTGAGTGACTGTGGGTCTACCTCAGACCACAGCATGCTCACCACAAATCCTTCCTCTATATAATTCATCACCACAGGGATCGAAACAACCTGTCAGAATTCATTACATCCTTCAGAACAGGTTTTTCTGCAGGCAGGTGTGATGACTGCCTTTTTACCATATTGTTAGTAAAGACAACAAACAAAAGTCCACAGACCTCAGGAGAACGGTCCACCAGGCAAGTGTTAAATCTTCTGCACATATTTGAATACAAATGCAGAAATGCCACCTGGTCCAGTTGCCTTAATAACAGTGACTTAAAAAATCAATCTCATCCTCTTTGGAGTCTATTAAGAGCCCATCAACTACATCGTTGGAAATGTTTTCTAAAACACTGCACTAAGCCAAGATGTCATGTGTATCGAACCTTTTGTAAAACCTGTTCAGTTTGTATGCTGTTAGTTAAAATAAACCGTAATGTTTCTTGGTTCATGTTAGTCATATATGTTAGTGCCTAGCTTGTTTGAGGAGCATTGAGGATGTGTTGCAACTGTTCCTGCACGTAGTCCAAAGGCAGGAAAGCAGCTCTGGGTGTGCTATCTTCAGGGGGAACATAAACTGATAAACATATTAGAAAATTTTCAAACTCCCGAGGCAGACAGAATGGCCTCAGGCTGAGACACAGCAGTTCAGTGTTCTCATTGCAGACAGTTACCTGAATTGTATACTGCAGAAGAAAAACTGCCAACAATTCACAAAGGCTCTTTCCTTATGGAAAAAAATGACAGTTCAAATCTCTCACAGCATCTTGTCTTTTGTCATGCAACAGAGAAAATGTTCTTCTTGACAAACATGTCAAAAGCAACAGGGAAGAATTGCTTTGTAACAGGAGTTTCTGCAAAAACATCACTAGGCTTAAAACTTTATGCTTACTCCACATGGCATATATGGTCTGAAGCACAGGTGGAGACACAGATATCCAGTTAGTTTTTCAATACTGAACAAAGTTGCTTTAAAAAAAAATTGAAGAACAGAGTCAATAATGATGGAGGCCAGAATATACTGTAGTTGTACTTAGCCATGGTTCTGACAAAGAAATATCAGAAAGAGAAAAGAAAAAGACAGAATGATAAATAAATATGCAATTTCACCAACACTTTAAAAATATTTTATCTCTCTCATTGTGCTCACAAAGCGTGGCATTAGAGTCTTGTACAAATAGAAAGTTTGCACTTTCTTGCTGTTTTTGACTTTGTAAATAAATGACTTTGTTGACACTGAGAGCAGTAACCCCTTGGAAAAGGTTACATTTGCATTTATATTTCGGAACGTAGATAAATGATCACACAAACATGCCACTGCCAACACCTCTCCGCAACAAAAACGGGAAATAATATACAGGGTAGAAACAAATTTTCCCCTCACAGTATAGGTGTAATCCTGTAATGAAACACTAATACACTAATCATAATCTGTTTTGCATTTTCATTCACTGTATTTTACAATTTCACAGGACTGTATTGTAGACAGCATGAACACTTACTATGAAGTGGACCCCGAATTTTCCATTTTAATAACAGAGGACCGTTTCAGACCTACCAAGAGCTTTAAATAAGGCTTCAATTTTAATATAAATTATGTTGTGACTTTTGAGCACGTTGAACAAGAACAACATACAATTGTCCATTTTTATTTTCATTTGAATTGCACCTCACTTCACTCTACCTACACAGCCACTGATGAAATATTAATAAAGAGAAAAGGCTAAAATTAGTAGTATAAAGGGAAATGAAGAGTGAAAATAACTTAATGAGAGATGGCATGGGTGGAAAATGAAATAGGAGGAGGGTACAAGAGAAGAAAAATAGCAGAGTGTAGATAACAGCCATTATTCCCTTCCAGCTGGGGTCTTTGTCTGAACCCATTAACTGTGAGAATAACAAAGACACACACACACAGACACACACAGATATTTAGAGAAAATAGACATACATCCACATACATTGGTTCAACAAAAAAATTCCTCTTCTGTTGAATGTGTGTAAGTGCGCCCTTGTAAAGGTTTGTCCACACCAAGAAATATAACTTTAATGATAACGATGTGAGCATCCACGCTAATGAAGGATACCTCTATACAACAGCGCAGAGCATACATTGAGCACTCCAGGAAAATTGATGTTTAGGACCTGCTACTGCTGCACACTGCAAGGAGGTTGAGAAGAAACAGAGAACTAGAATTATATGTGTTCATGAAATTCTTCAAAGATGACAGGAATTGGGAGAGTCAAACACTGTCATCTATTGAAGTCATGTTTCATTCATACTTTCTTATAAGTTAACATTAGTTTGGTGACATTCTGGCTATCATTAAAGAGGACATCAGTAAAGACAAGACAATATATCCTTTTTAGTGCACTTTGGTGTCTGCCATGAAATCTAAATAAGATGGATTCGGATTGGCTGTCTGTTTCTCTACCATTCATTAAATTGCTCTGGAAGTGATCCAAATGATTTCGTTTGCCACTGCTCTTGTCGTCAGAATTGTAGCTTTGACTCTGCCATCTGCTTGAACTAAAAAGATTTTTTTAAACTATTACAGTTATGGTTATGGTTGGTGTTGACGGCCCTGAAGTGAAAGCTCCATAAATTCCACAGGACTTTTTGACAATTCTGTGTTTCATTATTTTGGGTCATTAGATGGACTTGGTTTACTGAAAACCCTCCATAGCTATAGAGGAGGAAGAAAATACTAAAAAAAGGGAACTATTCAAATGGTCGAGCAACAAATACAGTTCAACAAAGAATATCAAACTGAGCAGTGAGGATGATTAAAAAAGAAACAAAACAGCAAGCAACAGACTATGAAAATCATGAGAGAAACACCAGAAGGAGAGGAGAGGTTAAAGACAACTAAATCCATGGAGATGAGACAGGATTGAGAGAGACAGAGAGAGAGCAGATAAAGTGACACAGATATGATCTCTGGGGGAGAGATAGACTGACTGACTTACAGAGGGAGAGCGAGGAGGATCATAAAAGAGATGGCACTATTGCATAGTTTGGATAACTGTGTGTTTCTTGGCGAGGTCGAGAAAGAAGAACGACAATAATATACAAGGTGAAGAAGTGAGTTGAGCAGTGGAGAAAGAAACAAAGAAAGTGAGATAGAGGAATTATGTCAGGGGGGAAAAGAGTTAGAGAGAGGCTGTATATTCTGCCTATTCCTCCAGGTCTGGCCTCATCACTTTTTATTGCTTCACACATAAAAGTGTCATCTTTCATATTCAGCACAGCGGACATTGTAATATCACCTGCTGAGGTAATACGCCACCGATTAAACATTACACTCTCCCTCTCTGTCTCCCTTATTTCTGTTTTATCTTTATCATCACAGTGGCCTTTTGGTCTCTCGCTTCCTGATCTTCTCTCTGCTTTTTCCAGCCCTCATGCTATCATTTTCTTTTTTTTATAGCAACCCCCCACTTTTTCAGTCTCTGCATTCAAAGACCAGTGTTTCAAAACCAGAGTCATTCAACTGATATTACAAAGAAATTTCTCAGCCTGGGCCAAGACTGTAAGGTGAGTTTGAAGTTTAAGACTGTTATTGTTTTTGTAAAGCCACCTCTGTTTCAAACCAGCCAAATCAAGTGATAGTTAGGAGAGGGTAGGATTTTCTTCATGTCTTTTGACTAAAATACTCTGCATGCTGCATGTACATTGCTAGTTATTAGTTTCCAGAGAGACATAAGGAATGGTTACAGTAAATTCCTTCAATGTACATGTACAATGTGGTTATTGTAAAAAAAATATCCTTCAGAAAATCTAACCCTGTCCTTAAAAAATAATAAACAGACTATTACTAGAGTGGAATAAAATACTATGATTTAGAAGTCATCCTTTAACATTAGACTCAGTTTAAGTCTAATCACAGGCCATCACCATTTAAGACGACAAAATTTCAGATGCAAAGTTACCATCCGATATATGTATGAACACACACGCAAACTTCACTAACACCACACACTCTTCCTTACACGCATGCAACACACAGCCATTAACTGACAATCTTGTGTAACCTAATGATGGGGCAGTGGCTTAGAAGCAGCAGTCAGAGCTACTGCCTGCTTTACACGATGGCAATAATTATACTGGTTGGGTTGTGCACACACACACACATACATGCACGCGCACACCACCAGCCTGTCTGTTTGACTGCAGGGATTAGAAAGGAGAGGTGCAGCTAATGCCCAGTAACGAGACATCCAGCTTATCGCCCACAGAATCCTGTGTGTATGTGTGAGTGTGTGTGTGTGTGTCTGTGTCAGTGTGTGTTTAAGTGTATCAGAGAAAAAGAGAGAGACAGAGCACTAGACAGATCTACAGTAAATTAGCAGCATGTCATTTTGAACTATAATGACTTTCCCACATCTCATTGGTACCACATCTACACCAGTGCTCTCCTCTTTTTTCTCTCTTGCTCTCTCAGTTTGTTAAATCCAAATTTAATTGTGCTTTATTTGAATGAGTGCGTTAGCCACGGCTTTAAATAGGACAACATATGAAACAACAAGGTAAAACTGATTATCCTTATAATTATTAATAGATAACAAATAAGACTAATGTGAATTACATAAAGCTGTAAGTACGCATATGAACAAAGTAATTTAACTCAACTACATAACATGAATACATCCATATGCACAGTGTAAATACACATACACATGGATTTACAGGGGTATCACTGAACAGATGTTTTCACTGTGATGACAGGTGATGATGTAATCTCCAGATGTATGTGGTTTGGTGTGCTTTTTCATTCAAAGCGCTGATCTGCTCCTCACAGCTTAATTCCTGCAATTCTCCCTTTTTTTCAGTCAAAATATTTTTTTGCTGTGTTTCTTTTCTGAGTGAGTTTAAAAGATGCTACTAATCTATGTCAGTGAGACATTTAGGTAAATTTATTGTGTCTATCGTTTATCACCACATAAAATTGGTCATATTATTTTCACTATGTCATTAGTGTTGTTAAGTTTTTTATCTTGTCAATTTCATTGGGTATTGTGGCCAAGGCTGGTAGAATTGGTTGTACCTGCTGTTTACAGTTGTCTAAAATACCATTACTGACTGACTTACATGTTTGTATTTTACTTAAAATCCTCAGGTCTTGCAGCAGTAGATTTATCTGCCCTGACTGTGCTGAGATAATATGACATCTACATTAAGAGGTCATTTTATCTATCAGACCGCACTTAGCCAAGGTGATACAGATAATTAATGGATATAAAGTGTATGTTAAATTGTGTGTGGAACAGATGATATTCTTACATAACATAACCTCAGCTCTCGTTTACCACCTAGACTTCATGGCACCCATAAACGCCCACATAATATTTAATTAGCGCCCAGGAGCACCCATCATTTAAAAATCATTACCAGCATATCAAAACCAGGAAACAATTTCTCACCTTTATAATCTAGATATTTTAAGTTGCCATCGATAACTGGAACTAAAAACTACTAATCACCAGCCGCTTACACAGGACCTACATGGCTATCACTGTCAGACACGGACACTGTTTTCCACTTGTCAGTGTGGATTGAGGACTGACGCAGTGACTTTTCCACATATAAATCAGGTAATATTGTTTTCTATAGGTTGCCAAAGACACTACCTACTCCCACACTGTTGTTATTTGTTTTTTTTTCCTTACGTTGCTGTGTTGGCTAAAGTGTGCAACATTTCTCTTTTCCATTGAAAGCCTAGCGTTATCCAGTATAAAATCTGTTTTGATGTCAGACTCTGGAAAAAATGGAAAGAAACTGTTGATTACATTTCCACTATTAAAATAAATAAATAAAAATTAATATAAAATTGACCTGATACTGTTGCTAATTTAAAGCTTTTAACTGTGCAAAATAAATGGAACACTTTTTTGTAATCAATGGCTTTGTATCTCTTGATATTTTCCCCTCTCAATGACACAGGAAATGGTTTGGAAGACTGTTTTCTGTGGCAGGGGGGTTACACTGTCTCTGTGGTCCTTAAATTTGGGGAATTTGGGAAGCCAAGGACCATCAATATTTAAGGTTTTTGGTGCAGAACATTATTTTAACAGTGAAAGTGTCTAGAGTTGGTCTCACCATTATAAAGACCTCTTTAAGTACATTTGTATGAGACATCATTAATTAAAGGCATAGCTTTGCATTTGAGTAGTCACATGTGACAGGAACATACACGTGGTACAGAGAATGAGGATGTCTGTGAGGATGTCTGTCTCTAATTAAAACAATCATCCTTTAATCAGAAAAACTGACCCAAAAGGCCCAGAGTAAAGGATCTGAATGAAGAATTTCAGAAGCTGTCATCATCATAGTAAAAGGGGTCACAGATGGAGGCAAGTGTATGGCACACAAGTAAACATCCTGATCTCTTTCTCGCAAACTTTCCCTCTCTTACACGCTCTCTCACTCTATCTCTGTCTTTCAATAATTTTCTTGCTCTCTGCCTCCTGTGTTGCTATGGTAACAAGCTGTGCGGGGGCTGCGATGCGGAACACATCACACCCGTCTCACCGAGCTTGCCGGAAGACGGGGGGAGCGAGCGAGACAGAGACAAATGGGTGACAGGGTGTATGTGTGTTAAACGTTTGCTGGAGTCGGGGGAGAATATCTTTAAATACCAACTTAAGACTTCTTCTCCATCCTTCTGTGAACAACCTCCTCATCAGACACCATAGACATCCATTGTGATTACAGGTTGCACAAGTGAGTGACACAAGTGAGGTGACATTAGTAAATCTAGATAATGTCAACCTACATGAATACAGAACACACAACAGGAAAAATATGTTTTTATGCTTGCTATTTAAGGAAATATGAGCCCAATAGGCCAAGAAGCTTTTGGCTATGTAGACCATTAATAAGCTTGAAGGTACAAACAGACAGCTTCTTGAGATGCCTGTCAGTGCCTTGACATGTCAATCAATGAGCCTATACCAAAAACAAGGCATGTCAGTCATGTCTGCTGCAGGTACAATTATGCTTAGTTCGTTTTGTGCAACCTAATCCTGCAATGTGTTTGGGTTTACGTGAGGCTACTTAAGCACAACATAAAATTGTGTGTGATGTATATGTTTTTGTATTTGTACAGGCAGAGAATATAATGACTTGGGCTACTTGAATATCTACACACACGTTTCTGCCAAAAGTAAGTTTGCGACCTGTAATTCAAGATGGTTCATTTTGGAATTAACATATCTTGTTAAAGGCCAGTGTAAGTCAGGCCCTCTCCTTTATAGATTTGTAAAATTCAGCAAAGACAATCCAATTTTCAGCTAATGTTTCATCAAATTTGTCTTGCTGTAACTCATTAACACTTTATAAGCATCTAATCAAATTGCCTGATGTGAGGAATTGACTGAAGCATCTGTTTTACTTGACATGCCAGGAAGAGCTGCCCTCTTAGAAACTCAACATAGTAATAAGACGGAGGAAAAGAGTTAATGAAATACCCGGGATTAGTTGCACTCCTTCTCTCAGCCTGTGTCATATAATCCTATTTCTTCAATTGCTCCCATTTTTCTGTGCTGCTCACACAAAAGCAGAAAAACAATTACAAAATAGTATCTGACAAAACACTCAGCAGCTTCAATTTTTCCGTATTCTCATCTTTTGTCTCACTAGGGGTCTGCAATTTCTCAGAGGCACCACAGTTCATATTTCTCTTAATTACCTTTGCCTGGTTCAAAGACAGAGCTAAATTAAGGGCCAATTCATTTCCTGTCCAGGTACTTCAAGAGATGGCTGGGCAATTCTTCACAGGCAGCCTTTCAAATGTGTGATGGATGAAAAGCAAGTGCATTTTGAAGAAGAAAGAAAGAGGCTGAATAGCAGCTTCTGATTACTGAAATGAAGCAGGAACATAAAGTCAAGTGTGTATAGAAAGTTATAAGAAATTAAGAGGACAGACATCAAAGAATATTTTTGTCTTGATCAGATCTTTGTGCCAGATAATTTGTCAGTTTCATAACAGCATAAAGAAAGTACAGTCAAAGGAATGCTCTGACATTTGCACAGCAAGACAAAGGGGAAACCCTTTAGATTCCTTTGTGGATTACGATAGTAACGACTACAAAAAAGGATTATTTTTGAATTTATGTGTGTGTGTTAGTGTGTGTGTTTTTGAGTGTGCTGAGCCACTAGGCTGACGTAACACTGGGTTTAATCCGGCAGTGTAAATCTCAGAAAATGAGCAGCAAAATGCCAAAGTGAGACCTGACAGCAGACAAACTGCACAGACAACACAGTTTGTTGCACAGGCAAACAGATACACCAACATACAAATTCACACAAGGAGGGCAATATATTTACTCTGGATAACCTTCGATCTCCCTTTTTCTCCTGTCTGTCTTTTTTTCTGTCTGTCTGTCTGTCTCTCTCCCCCTCCTATCCTCTCTAATTCCCAGCACTTTCCCATTGGAGTACTGTAAGAGGATAAGGCCATTCCCTGGGAGAGCAATAAGAGGATGAATTGGTGTTTGTAGGTGTGTTTGTGTGTCAGCCCATGCCAAAGTGTGCGTGTATATGCAAACACATGATTTTTTTTGTGCAATTTGCAAAGTGACACAGGTGTGTATACAGTAGCAGTATAGTTTTCTGTCTGTGAATGATTTTGTGCAAAAACAAATGAGTGTCTACACTATGCTGGCTCAGCATGTGTGTGGGTGTGTATGTATGCATGTTGTGTGTGTGTGTGTGTGCATAAATGCCCAAAGGTTTACCCTACATATGGAAAACCTCTTAATTCCCTATCAAGAGACTCTGAGAGTTTGAATACCATTAGAAATCCCAGTCTTTTCTTTTTTGTTCCTGAATCTCTCAGTGTTTTCCTTCCTTCTAACTGCAGAGAGATTGCTCGCAGTAATTAATCAGCCTGTCTCTTACAGTGGGAACAGAAGGAAACAAGATGAGGAGGATGCGCAGAAGGAGAACTGCCTGATGATTTGATTTTTGAAAGATTTTCAAAGCAGCCAATCATGCTGATGCACTCAAAAGGATGACTAATATGGAACCAAAATGAATTGCTATTATCAGTCTTTTTAGGTCATATGACTGAGAGAAATGTGAAGTCAGTTCTTATTGCTTAATGCTATTTCAACCAGAAATACTGTTCAATTAACAGCATAAGCGGCTCCATTGAAATGCCACTTCCGCAAGACGTTCTGTAAGCTGTGGCTTGAATCTTCAAAACCAAGAGAAAAAAAATCTGCTTTTTTTGAAAGGGTTTTTGATCACTCCATGATCTTTAATTTAAAAAATATCCAAAACTTCTCAAAAACATTACATTAATTCAAAATCTGTGATATTTCTTAATATTTATCTAGTGTTATCATGTTGTTTGCTTTTCAGTAAATGAGTAGGAACACAGTTTGAAAAGTGGGCAAACTCAGTAAAACATAAAAAAAAGGAATATTGTTGTTAGGTTACTGGTCTGTTTCCTTGGGGGGGAACCAAAGCTTCTCAACCATACTGCAATTTCTTCTAAAAATACTTGAATGCTACACCATCAGAGACATATGAGGCACAATATGTACTTCTGCAGTTGCAACTTGAGAAAAGACATTGCTATTTTTTAATTTGTTAAGATATTTGGTGGTCTTCTTGAGTTAGTCTCTCCTCATTGTTAAAGCAGTGTGAGGCCTAAGTGTCAGTAAAGAAATAGCCCATTTTAAATTTTGCTGTTGTTTTGGTGTCATTTGTATTAAAGTCTTTCATTTATTTAGCAAATTTATCAGTACAGAAAATAGTTATGTACCATTAAAAAATATTATTTACACCTGAGTATTGGAGCAGTTCTGTACGCTCCCTTTCTGATGTCCTTAACATAAAAAAGACACTGACAGCTGTAAAGATGTCTGAACTCAAAGCTAGTCTCTTTTCAAAGCTGTTTAAAAGCTCTGGGCAACAAGAAAGGTGCTGTGGATATCACCAAAAGTCTTTTCACTAACAAACATTCTTGAACAAACCTTCTTCTAAAGTTAAACATAAAAACCAAAAAAGGAGGAAAATAGGTAGACGCGCAAAGACAGACAGAAAGAGTAGCAGGACAATAAAGAGATAGAGGGGTGAAAGACACAAACTACCTGGAAAATAGAGAAAGAGAGGGAAGGAGACCTGTGAGTTGAATAAAAATGTCTTTGATATTGGAGAGTTTCAGTTCAGCAGCCTTTTGATCAATTGTCTGAAGCCTCCACCTTCACCTAAACTGACAACAGAAAATGAAAGTCAAGGTAGAGCTTCATTGCGTTTTAAAATGTTAAGACATAAACCAGCTGACAGGTTTCTTTGATGGCTGGCACTTTTGACATGAAGCAAGAAAGAGATCCAAGGCATTTTGCTTCATAAATTCATTCCTTTGTCAAACTCACAGACAAAGGGTTGATGCAACAAAAGAGTGTCAATAACAATGACAAAAACGGTTTTAAATATATATGAAATATCAGTCTAATGAAAAGTGGTCCCCCCTTGCTTGTTTGTCAAAAACTGCAGAGTTTTGAGTGTTTCATTTACTATAAAGTAAGAAAGGGAATGGTACGGTAGGGGGGAGGGTTTTGTTAATGCTTGGCAACTTTCCTGGTTAAATTCACTTGAGCTGAGGTTTTGTGAAAACAATATGAAAAAATAGACATAAACTGATCTTTCAAGTTCTAACAACGAGTCACGAAGAATCATCCCTTCAACATTGGGCTGAATCAGACCAGTGAAGTGTATGATTGAAGTGTGAGATTTTGACTTTAAAACACCTCCAAATGGACAATCAGTGTAATAATTTGTACGCTGGAGTCAAACATAGTAATCTAAGCAAAGCAAGACATACTGTTCATACTGAGCAGTATGTCTGTGATCAGAATGGTATTTATCTTTTTTTTTGGGAAAGGTTGCATTGCCTTGATGTGACATCAGGACTCTGGCTCTCTTTAGATCAGACATCAGTATTTTATGCAAAATCAAAACAGTAGAATCTGAGAACTCACCAGAGATATCACACTGCCCTAAAGAGGAGAAATCCTCTCAGGGAGATGTTAGTAGGGGTTCCTCAGTTTAAACACATTTGAACTGTTTACTGACATTTCAGAGACAGTGTTGGGAACAAGCAGTATGTGTGTTTCAGTGTGCTCCTCAGTGTGCCTCCCAAAAGAAGCCACAAAGCCACACACCATCTATTGATCACACAATGAGACAGCACCATAGGGAGAGCCTCTGCCCACTGCGCTCTAATGGGCATAGTCAGACACTCGCACACACACCTGCAAACATGGAAAATGTCTTTCATTTGATTGAACTACAATGCACAAACTATGTATGTATTTATATATAGGCAAATAAACTGACAGTGAATAATCACATGCACATACACATGAAAATCAAATTTCTCTTAATCTCCTCTGCATCCCTTCCTTTGTATCCATCCATCATTCATCCCTCCATATTCCCCTGTGTTTAATTACCAGCAGTCTTTTATTGCAAAGCTATGAAAAGAAAGAGCAGAATTAATTTCAATCGTTTCACCAATTAAACGGCACGAAGCAGCTCTTGTTTTAATCAAGGGTAAATTAACATGACACTAGCAAGCACTACACAGCTGCATGTTAGCTCACACACTGGAAAAGACTATGTTTGCGCATGTGCAGCATGTGTGCGTGTGTGTACAAACCTCTGTGTGTCAATGTGTGTGTGTGTGTGTGTGTGTGCGCACGCGTGTGTGCGTGTGTGTGTGTATGCATTTGCAAGTGCAGATACGTCCCAAACCCAGCGGTGATGTGCAAATTACTCTCCTACTGAGTGGGATTTGCTTTTCATGTCTGACAAGAAATCTTTCATTACCATGATATTTAAAAGCCCCCCCAACCCAACTCACTACACACACACACACACACTGCACCTATCCACTCTGCTCTGCCCTAAACTGCTTGTCTCTCCTCCTTTCAATAGTCTTCTCCTCTCTTTTCCACTCTTTTCCCTTCTGCATCATTCTTTCCCCTCCTCACCCTGTTTCCCTGTTCTATCCTCACCAGGGCTTTGATCTCTTCTCACTACTATGCAGATGTACAATCCAATTCAAATCAATTTTAAAGATGTGCTGCTTGAGACATTTTGAGCCACACGGATATTTTGCCACAAGATGTAAATTAACCACTCTCTTTCAATTTGTCTCAATTTCAAACAACATGGAGGTACGGCCTCAACAGACAGCTGCGGTGTGAAGTGGGACGCTGCAGGGGTCTGACCTCTGTTAAACGATCAGTTCAAGGTCTCTGTTCTCATACTTCACACTCTGGCAAAACACAAGCAGCTGGATTTAGAGAGGTATACAGTGACAGGGGGTGAAAGGGATGTGAGGGAAAGGGACAAACTGATAAGGAGGAAATGGAGCATTAAGCATGAGGTTGAGTCTGTTACAATGAGATATGTGACAAAACAAGACAGTTATAGGATGTGATAAGGCAGCGCGATCGTAGAACACCAGCCATTCAGGCTCTGAAATGTCTAATAGCATTATCGACCATTTTTCTAACAGTGCTGAATGTGGCTACTGGCACTTGCAATGTGACCAAAAAGCTGGCATACAGTACACATTTCATGACATTCATATACATATATAGATTCACCCACACATGCACATAACTGTTCACATAAACACATGCGCATGCGCCACATATCACCCCAGCTGCTATGCTGGATTCATCCAAATATGGTAGGGGATATTTCCATGGCAACAGCAGGCAGAAGGGGTGCAGACTTGTGCTGGATGATCTCCGGAGAGACTCTGCTTTTGGACTTTTGATTCAAACTATTCTCTTTCAGTTCATTCAACAATAGAGTCATTTCAGCAGCACCTATAAAAAAAAAATCTGCTTATGAAAACACAGAGAATCAGGACTTGGTTTTATATATCAACTGCCATGGAAATATTACTGCACTGCTTGGACTGTAAGGTTGCAAAACTCTATCATCATCTCATCAAAGACATGCACAGTACAGAGAGAATGTATAGCTGCAAGTGAGAAAATGCATGGTGATGACTGACCGTAAAATACCATAAAACACAGAGATGATGTTGCTGTGAAGTTAACCATATAATAAGCTTTAGCTATTATCATTGGCTGTCCTCAATGGGCTGGACTGAAATTTATAAAGAGGCAGGTCAGTGCATCTGTGCATTTGGTGTACGCACGCAATCTTCCAGTATTATGTCATTTAGAAGATTTAGGATTTGTGTAGCCTGTTAAGACTAACAAGTCAGACAGTAATCGTCCATGTCTGCCGCAGAGCTGTACCGAGAAGGCATCATCGGAAAAACTGTTGTTGTGTTTGTACAAGTAAAATATGTATTTTGGACATGGTTCCTATCCATAGCTGCAAAATATGGAAAAGACAATGTAACATTTTACAGATTTAATTGTGTCTGTCTTTGATAAGACATCACATGTATTGAAGAAAGGAGAGACTGTTGAGCAACTGAAGACAGATAAAAGAGGTTATTAAATGGATTTAGGGAAAAACTAATGACACAAGAGCATTTAAATTTGTTGTGGTAAGTGCATGTGTATGCGTAGATGTCTAAGTATGGGGGAGTGTTTGTGTGTCCCATGTGGCTCTAGATATTTATCTCAGCCCTGCTATTCATTAATGGGTCTGTAGCCTGCTGGCACCATGAGGAATTATAGGACAGAGGCAATCAATACATTCAGGCTCCAAATCCAGACTATGTGTGTGTTTGTGTGTGTGTGTATATTAGATGGAAAGGGAAAGAGATAGAGAGAAAAGGAGACAGACAGTGACATAGTTTTCTTTTGATGTGGTAGTTAGCTCCAGGTCCTAATGTGGGTTTTTAGGATCATTTCTAGAAGAAGATAAAAATCTAAAACTAGAAACACGCTCAATGCCTGCTGGGGTTTTTTTAAAATTAAAAAACTGTAAAGAGCAAGTCCATGTAAAATGACCAACATTTGCACTATTCCTGTTGTCACATTTCACTGCACTAAATAACAATAGTGCGGCCGGCAGTTCCCTGGAGCCAACAGTAGTGAACCGGCCAGACTAGAGGAGGTAACTCCAGAGTTGCCCTAAAATCACTAAGCTTTTCTTTTAGACACAAGAGGTGTCCTTTGGGTTTATTTTCGTTAACCAATTGTTGTATTGATTCTAAACCTGAGTGTTTTTGTTTGCTCCATGGGAGCCAGAAGAGGAGCACTTGTTGGGATAAGGACTCATTCATCAGTTGAACTATAGGTTTTATATTAAGCTCTGACTGAATAATACAGTGGTGGTAAACTTCAAATTCTCTTTTGTGGGATGACTGGTACATAACTAAAAGCATTATTTTTTTTGTCAAACTGTCACTCTGATTGGCGCCTCGGCTCTCAGCCAAACCCTTACCTCAGCCTACTAAAGGCTAACTATTAACATTATATATGCAGACATGTTAAAATTGAGGCCAGTCAGTGCTTCACTTTAGATGGGGTACAGTGTAGGTGTTATTTAAATAAGTTTATTAGAGATGGTGGAGGGTGCACCTAGATCAAATATACATACTGGTTAAAAGAGGAGTGACATCATCAATTTAAAAAATGAGAAGCTGCAAGACTTATTTCAAGACTGACACATCACATTCAGCCAATGTTAGAGGTGGTAATACAGGCAGGGATGATTCAGGAAGAATAACACACTCATCCCACATTATTGTACGGCAACCGGCAGAGAGCCAATCTCAAGCAGTCTCTGGCAAGTCAATCTGAAGATCTTGTAGTGTTCTACTCCATTAAAGGCTACAGATATCTGCCCTACGTAACTGAGTAATCGTCTGTGTGCTCTTGCAGTAATGTAATTATCCCGGAGTTAAACGA
>JAPZDZ010000024.1:11234984-11256391 GCA_029783805.1 Acanthurus tennentii | reverse complement strand
CTGGAACAAGGCGGCAAAGGTTGACCAGGAACCTCCCCTGAATTAATTTTTAACTTTCCCCGCCCAATGCGCCACTGGTGCATGGCGCAAAGTGTACGATAGGGCCCTTGGAGTTACAGGCAAGCTGGGAAACAAATCCCTGATCTCTGCAGTGTTGCATGAGAAGTTTGCATGTCTCTAACTCTGAATAAGACAGTATTTTTTTCTTTTCTAGCCTGACTTTTCTAGCCTGACTCCAATTTTACACATTCACATTTAGGAGCTTCTATATGTTTTTATCACCCACTGTTGAGTAGCTCCACTGGACCAGTTGGAGGTTAAGTGTTTTGCTGAAGGGCACATTCACAATAATTGTTTGAGGAGGAGAGAGAGGGTGTGGGATTTTCCTCAGTTGTGTAGCCTCAGGCCAGCACTTAAAATAGATGGGTTTCAGTGTAATATTATTTGGAATGGCACTACCCATCAAATACTCTGTATTATAAAAAGACTCAACTTAAAAACATCTCAACCCATGACAGTATATCAAAGTTATTACTTTAGCGATCTTCCCCTTCTTTTCCATGAGGACAGGACCTTCATGTGTTGCATGATCTTTCTTTCTCTACTGTCACTCTAATGGTGGACTAATAAAAAAGAATATTCTGGATAATTAATATGATTTAAGACTTTACCTCACTCTCATCTGGATGATGATGATGATGATGACGACGATGATGATGACGACGATGATGATGATGATGATGATGATAGATAAAGATGATGTGTAAGATGAGCATGTCGATGATAACAAAATTGTTATGATTTGATACACAGCGCAGATCACTGGGGAAAGAGTAGAATAGCATTGAATATAATTAAATTTTAATTTTAATCACATGATAATATTTCCAGTCTACACTAAGTTATTTTGTTCTCTGCACATTGGCGGGCATAGGTGCTAAAATCATAGTTCCTCTTATTTTTATTACATTGTTGGCATGGCAACCAAAAACACACCCACATATACACATGCACAGATGTAGATAAATCAGTCCATTTAGAAGATTATTTTTACAAGTGGATTGTAGGAGTAATTCATCTAAGTGATAAGAAAGCTTGACGTGAAATCCAACTAAAATTTGATAGCGCATGGGTCACCGTTTGTTTTCGTGAATGCAAAAATGGCAACGTCTCTTGCTGTGAGGTGTGGATGTACAATCTATTCATACCATTTAGAAGGTTTCTCTGTGTTTGTGAGGAGGGGAGGAGAGGACTACTGCTTCAACATTTTATGGAGGCCCAACAAACATCTCCAGTTTTTCCTCTGGATAGCAGTTAGTTTTAAAATTACTGGTTATACTACTGTTTTTGGAGAAAGTAGTTAAAGCAAAGCAAACTCATCAAGAAAGAGTGAGAAATTACTCTAACTCTCAAGCCAAAGAATAAACTTCAATAAACTTGTTTCTTGGAGGTAGTGTTAAGCCCTGATTACTAGTCTATTTGTGAGGGCTTCATGCATCCTTCTGCAGCAGAAGCAAGCCACCTCCACTTCCTCCACTAACACCAAAAGAATTTAAGTTGCAAATATGAAGTAACCAATCTAATAACTAGATTGATGTTGAACTAAAATGAAAGTAAACTTCTGTTAAAAGACCATTTTGTTTTCCTTTGACAGTTTATATTTGTTTGTTAAAAAGATCGACAACATGGCAGCATCTCAAAAGTTAAGCCACAAATCCACAAATTTCAACGGATCACATGATTGAATTTTAACTGCATGTCAATATACAATCTAAACACAACTTTCTGAGGGACACCCTGACTATTCCTTATTTATGCTAACAGACCACCACTGAATACAACACAGCAGAATTAAAACCATGTAGCTCCACTGACCTGCCGATGAGGAGGAACTCTCCCACCAGTCCCTGTCGTCTCATGGCCATGAGAATGTTACGGACAGTCATGCCCTCACAGAAACATGCCACCACCCTGGCTTTGGGCAGGTGGGCCCTCAGTCTCTCCAGCAGCCGATCAAAGCTCTGTTCTCCAGCATTGCTCCAGATTTTGCCTGAGGAAAACATGTCAGACAAATGAAAACATGGTCTGTGAAGGTTGTGATGTGTCTGGATCTAAATTCAAGTGTTGAGTTTCTTTTGGTTTCTTTGTGTCACATTTTTACCATTTCATTTTGTCAACCACCTGACATCCCCAGTGTGAAATGTAAGTTTTCACAAGGGGATAAAACAAGCAGCCAACCTCTTTGATAAAATACATTTAAATTGAGACAGCTCTTAATTTCACTTTAAGTGCTGACATAATAATGTATTTTTGTTTCTTTATTTTACTCAACATAAGAGGTATTTACATGTTTGAGTGAGTGTTGTTGCTTTTGCCGGCTTAAAAAAATGCCAAAACCTAATAATTTTTTTTTGTAACAAACTTTTGTAACCATGGGATTATTATTGCTTAGTTAATTGTAGATGACTTGACCTGAGTACCTACCAGAGTGGGCGATACAGATGCCCTCCTTGGCAGCCATGTCCTTGAATGCTTCCATCCCACTTTCACCATAGTTACCTGAAAAAGCCAGAGAAAGGGTTATGTTGAGAGATATTTAATAAATTCTGTTTGGTTTTTAAATAACTCAAACTACTGTTTGGTAAGCAGATGAGAGGCAGATGACAGATGATAACCAAGGGTGTTGTGATATTGGAGTAATAAAAATAACTGGGATATTTAAAAATGAAATGAAAATACCATGGTTATAATACACATATGATATAATGTATATAATACGGCACCTGTTAAATCAGTTTCTATTTCTATTCATTTTGCCTTTGCTACAGTAGGTGGCAGAAATGCACCTTAACACTGGTTGCCATACAAAATCGAATCATTTAAACTAATTGTTTTTTTATACACTTTTGTACAGTCATGATTACAGACTCTCTCTGCAACTCCCTGCATTGGCATTTTGAGTGTAATTTATCTGCCAAATAGATACAAAAAACACAAAATAAAGTGAAAGATTAATTTGACTGCTATCTTTTTTTTCAAATTTTCGGCAGATATGGGGATATAATTTTCTAGGAATTCTTGATTATGATAATCTTGTGAAACTCTTTTATCATAGCAGCTCTAAAAGTTACATATAAATGCTTGCACATATATAAAAAGACATAGAAAATGACAATGACTATTGATTCAATTTAGGTCACAACTGGTGCAAACTGAAAGAAGAAATGTGTCATCCTAAATTGTCTAATCCCTCTTAAGAGACCATGATTTTTTGAAGAAAATATGACACTTAAAAACCTGATCCCCACTGATTCTTAAAAACATGCCCACTGCAGTGACTCTCCCACTACTGCATTACTCGTAAAAGCTCAAATTTATGTCAGAGAAAACGTCTCCCCACTGTGGCACCCGTTTCGTTGCCAAAGAAAGTGGGTGACCTGAAATTTATGCTAATGAAGGGTTGTACACACTGGCAAAGAATATGATAGGATTCCCCTCTATAATTTCTCTTCCTCTCCCTTTTATCTCTTTTCCTTCTATGTGTTGATTGAAGAAAAGATCAAAAAAATCTCTCATTCCTGCCATTTATACCAATACTTCTTTCTTTTTTCACTCAATGAGCTTGTTATATCTTCTAATGTGTATTCCTTTTTACTATGAAATCAGCAATACCATGCGGTTTAATCAGATACAGTTGATCTGTGTTCTACTTAAACTGATGATGAGCACAATAGGTCAAACAAGAAAGAGCAGTGAAAACAGAGTGACAAAAGGGTAGACAAAAGAGAAGAGAGGTGGCAAATTATGGTGGGAAAAGGGGTGCACACAGAGAGAAAAGGGCACAGACAGAGAACCAAAATGTACACTGAAAGTAGAAGAGGTCCCACAATCCCCGACCGCTGGTGCATCTCAGTGTCTGTGTGAGTGTGTGTCGGTAAGTGTGTGTGTGTGTGGGTGTGTGTGTGTGTGTGTAGTCAGACCAATGATGAGTGTGGTGGAGCGAAGTGTAAAGTCCTGTAATTAGTGTCTCAGTGAGAGGACTGGGAGACAGATGGTACAGACCGTCCTTCCACTCGCACGCTCACACATACACACATGCACACATTCCCTCTCTCACACACACACACACATTCATACTGTTACCATCATCAAAATCGATAAAGCTTGTAACCTACTTCACTCTGGTCTCAACAGGGATTTATGTGTGAGACTTCTCTCCCTCTCTCCTTCGCTCGGCAAGCCTGTCATGTGTCTCTTTATCTCTTCGTTTCTGGCTCTCAATCTATCAAACACATGTACACCCTTTCATTGCTACTTTACATTACCAGCACACTCCCACACAAATACACTTATGCTCCCATTCCTCCCAAACCAGAACCCACCAACCCACGCACACACATTCATCAGTTTTAGATATACACTGTCAGCTGAAACCAAACACAATAGAAGTCTGCACCACAAATGAAACACTGACGTCCACACACACATTAAGGCACACAGACCTATTTGTTGCTGACCTAATATCTAAAGCACGTATCTATGTCATCATACTGTTATTATGTTAGAATAGCTGGTTGCAAAACTTGCTTTTCAGGGATTTCATTGAAAATCACCAAATTATTATCTGTTTGATAAAACAGAATATACAAAAGCAAAGCAGTATTAAAATGAACAGATATCATACAATCAGGATTAAAGTAACTACTTCATTCAAAGGCAAACAAAAGAACCCCCTCTCTCCATTAAGTTCAGCTCCAGTGTGGATGCTTGCACCTCCTGCTTGCTGCAAATCACCTTGACAACCTATTCTGTTGCCTCGATCATAGCTTTCAACCACTCACTTCAGCCTCTCTCTCTGTTTACCTCTGGTTTCAACCAATATCTTGCTTTTTTTTTTTGTTTTTTACACTCATCATTACAAACACACGGGCAAACTTTAAATATTTTACCTATGCAGAGTTAAAAGCCATTTCCTCTTGTCTAAGTCTACTGTGACCATTGCATGTAATAAAAGCACCTCATACTTCCTTCTAACAAGTGATGATTTCCTTTCTTTCATCACCTCCCACTGAAAACAAATTGGGACCTCCAGCAGAGACATCACACATTCATTGCTTCCCCCTGTTTTTTTACATCTATTTTTTTACCCATCTGTGCTTTTGTTCTTTTGACCTCTTGCTGGTTTCCTCTACAAAATCCTGTCTCTCTTAAATAATTTATTTAAATCTAAAGTTTTAATGACAAGCAAACAGCTGCATCAGTAAAAATATGCAAAGAACATGGACAATTAATAAGGGAAAAAAAAAACTTCACTCTATGTGCCACACAAATACATGCTCTCCTTCCCTCTTCTTCTTTGATCTGTCCCCGTCATCTTGTTATTCATCTGGTATATTGCAATACTTTACAACATGCAATTAAATGCAAAAGCTGAAGGGTCCTCTGCTTGCCCTCTGTAGAGCTCCCTCTCCTCCCCCTCAAGTTACTTGCTTCTTTCACTGTTTCCTCATAGCAACTAATCAGGCAAGTAAAATTTAAGATACAGAGACAGGTGGTTCTGTATCTTTTCTCCCCTGCTTTCCATCTTTCTCCTCTCCCTCTTACCTTTCCTCCATCCTTTTAAATTACCATCTTATCATCTTGTCACTCTTATCAGGTATATTTCATGCAATTAAAATTTCCCTCCCTCTCCTCTGGGTCCCCTCCTTGACTGTTTCCTCTTTTCAACCCTAATTTCCTCACATAGCATAGCTACCTCCAACAAAAAACAACAGTAAGAATTCAAACATTATTAAGTAAAAAGCATCCTCCTGCCTTATCTTCCTCTCCCTCCCATTCCCTCTGGTTTACATCTATCTTAGTTCTCCTCGATCTTCACTCATGTCACTGCTACCCAATAACACATCTGGAGTGCTACAACATTGTGTGGTTAAATGTCAGACACAGTAGCACCCTGAGGCAGACTGACACTTGAACTGTGTCAAACACACAGTTACACAATATCAAAGAATTACATGGCTAACAGAACACACACATAAACACCAATACAAAAAAGCATAAATTAACACATGGACACACAGAATCACTAAATCTATATGACTTTTTTTTTACTGAGAAATTATTAAGTAACTGTTAATACTGGTAAGACATGTTTTATCTCCTTATGTTGTTGTACAAAATTAGGGCTTCAAGTAATGAATATTTTAATTAATCTGCCACTAACCTGTTTGATTAAACAGTCATTTGTTGTAAAAAAAAATGTTCATAAACAGTAAAAAAAAAGAAATTTTAATACTAAAAGACTGACAATTCAATGTTTTTGATTTTTCAAAACAATCAATTTTATTATGTAATTCCAAGACATTGAGTGCACAATGTACACAGTGGAGCTGACAAATGTTTGTCCTTTTTGCCAGAAAAACTTTAATTTACAATAAATTAATTATGAGAATAGTCAAAGGTTTATTTTCTCTTAATCAACATATCGATTAGTTGTTTCTGCTCTACTTAACATTCATTTAAAATGTACATATAAACTGTCGTTTGCAGCTGCATGGAGAAAAAAATAATGACCTGCTCTGGACATGACGGCTGAATACTCTGTTCAATAAAGTCAGTTAATGTGATTACTCACTCAATAAGCGATGTAAATCTATTTTGTAGCTTATGGGTGGGACAAACATCTAGTCTGCACTTCTCCAGTTCGACAAGACATGAACAGCCTCACTACAGCTTATATAAGCTCTAGCAAGGAATCGTGATTCAGTTTATCCATACATATGCCACAAGAACTCTTAGTTTTACTGAAAATTAGCTTTCGAATATATTTTTATTAATTTAAGATTATATGTCCCTCTTTTCTCTCAAAAAAGGACAAAAATCATCAATTTTATAACCATAAGAATGCTTATCTCCACAGGTGAATCCCCTCAAGCTTAACTTAGACCATGTATTTATTTTACTGAGCAAAATTCAAAAACCAGAAATATACCATGTCTGTGTGCATAAATCTCCCTTTTTAGGACTCAAACATGTAAGTAGATATTCCTAATCTTAGTCAGTTTCAATGACCTGTGTCCAAAATCCACATTTTTCCTCATATATTAAACAACCCCTTCAGAGATATCCACTTCTAACCTGTTTTATCATGGCAACAGCTCACCCCCTCCCCTTGTTTTAATGACTCTACTAACATCTGTGCCAATAGGAAATCTGTATTTAATACTCCCTTACAGATATCATGGATAAAGCCTGGGCAGCGATAAAGCTGGCAAACCATCTATCTAACTTAACAGAAGCTATTAAATCGATTCCCAGAACACAAGTTTTGAAATCTAGCTGAGCCAATTTGAGTAGATGTATTCCTGTGACCCAGGCTCATTAAAGCACAGAACTGCTCTTGTTATATGGGAACCCACCACAAACTGGCCCGTGACCCACTTTGAATTTTTACCCTAAGGCAACACTGCCAAACATGAAATGTAGGAATGTGCACAGATTTTGTCTTTCTCCTCTACCTCATTCACCATACCTTTTTCTACCCTGCCCTCCCCACCCCATCCCACTTTTATCTTCCTCCATCCTGCCAAGGCCACTGCAGCTAAATAGACAGAGGGCAAGTCATTCTCCAGTGACAGGGAAAAGAAGAATTAATGGAAGAAGAAAGGGAGAAAAAACAAAGACAGTGGAGAGAACAGAGAATCGCTGGTGTCAGGATCACAACAGCCAATAACAAATAAGGGAAAGAGATGAGAGAAAGTGAGAAAGACAAAAAGGGAGCAAGAATAAAGTTGAAGAGGTGGAGGGGAGGCTGACAGCTTGATTTATTGAGAGATTGATCAATTTCTGTTGGAGCGTGCTTGGGTGACACATGTCAAATTTCATGTCAATAAAACCCATTGAGCTGTAATGAATTGGGCTAAACAGAGCAACACAGAGAAAAAAGAGAGAGACGGAAAACAGTGAAACAAAGGAATACTAAACTCAGTGGGGTGGAGAATGGTGATTCTCATCAGTGAATACATACTGAACACTGAAACCCAATTATAGCCATGTGTGTGAATTATTATTAGCCTGTTTCATGATCAGACTGACAACAGACTGTCAGGCACTGCATGGAATATGCACACACTAAACTCAACAGCAGAGCATGCATACAGACGAATGGAAGATTTTGACGGTGGATTAAAGGACAGCAGTTACAAAGGACACTTGTCGACATCTCCCGTCTCATTTACAGAACCTAGTTGTTATCAAACTAGTGAGCTGTAAATGAATACTATATTACTTCTGCATTTACATGTTATGACTTATTTCCATTAATTTAAATCAGTACAGTAGAAGATGTATGCACAGTGTATTAGCCTGATTATAAAACAATGTTTCTCGCTGGACATCAGGTTTAAAAATGTTGAGGACATCAGCTTGAGGACTCTACACTTACATATTCATCAAACCAGATGCTCCTATTGAACATGAATTCAAGCATGCCCATCCTCTGAAATAGCACAAGGCTGTGTATCTATTTAGTTTTATGGCCACAATTGAAAAGAGATAATGCTTAGTCAAGGGAGAGGACTTCTGTGTATCCCACACCAAAAAGAAATGGCTGTAAAATCTACAAAGTACACACATATATTCAGGTGTGTGGCATATATCTACTGATGAGAAAGTAATACTCACAGTGTCCCCCTTCCACTAATATTACTTCATTACTTCAATGTAATTACTATGCTGATATTACATGTATTATTCAGATTCCTGTGAATCAGTTTCTCTGCCTCTCTTTGCCTCCAGATGCAAAATGTTAATGCAGAGAATTAATGAGTCCCTATAAACTTACTCCCCCACCACCACCATCTCCACCCCCATCGCTCTCTGAATCTGCAGATCCTGTACACTCTCTTATCTTTCCCAGGCATGCTACAGCCCAACGCACACATATACACAGCATTAACATTGCTTTTCCCATTTTTCCCCCTTGTGCTTCATCTCATGTTTTCCTTTCTCTTTCCTCACAATAAACTCTTCATTTCCTCTCTTCGTGCTTCCTTTTTCCCCTGCACTCTTTCCTCTCTCTCAACACCCTCTTGTTGTTCTCTCTCCTCTCTTCAATGCCTTCCCTATCTTTCCCTCTCTCTTGTTTTCTCCTTCCCTTCCCTTCCTAATTCTTCAGTCTTCACTCTGCCACCCTCCCTCTCTGTCTCTCACTGTTTGAGAGTGATTGTATTTGAGAAGGCAGAGGCCGACCTTGAAGACCAGCTCCAAGGTCAAACCTGCCTGACTGAGGAAATACACAGACTGACACTTTCCAGACAAACACACATTTTTCACGCATACACAACTATGAACATTTTCTCAAACACAAAGATCTATAAGCACACACACTACATGTTTGCTGCTAAGATTACAAGAAGCAAGCTTGTGCATGCACAAACACAAAGAGACAAACTCATGAGGAGATCTCTCTCACGTGAAAGCAAATTAAATGTCACGCATAAGACAACTGTCGGCAATTGTCTTAACATCTGAAAAGTAACCAATTTGAATTTACATGTGGGAGAATAAAAGTAAATCCTTGTGTAATTTCACAAGATTTTAATGCATAATAAATTATTTCTGCCACTAGAGGTCTCTGTACCAAAACAATAAAAGCAAAAGCCATAGCTTTAAGATGTTGTAAAGCAATGTGGGATCATGATTAAAATCTATCTGACTGACTTAGGCAGAAACATTTACAGACGAGGTTATGTACTAACATTTAATTCCCATTCTGTTAAGTCACGTTTGCCAGCCTTTTTTTACTCCCTTACTGGTGTTAATCCAAAATTTACAAAACGAAATGCACCATCAACCTAACATTGTTGGAAATGAATATAGTAAGAATTAAGTCACAATTATACCGTAACTTAAAATTTGCAATGCCTTTGTTAGGCCAGGATCTGGAGTCTTCATTGTGTGTGTTTATGTGTGTGTGTGTGTGTGTGTTTTTATCGCTCTTCATCACACACTCTCAGGTTCAACAAGCTCAAGCTCATTATCTGTGGACACATCAACACACACAGACACAGTTACTGCATTGTCCTCCAGTTCCTGTTGCTGTCACACAATCTCCACCACTAAACCTACTGACCCAAGACACTACCATCTTCAGAGTGACTCACTGACTTTATAGAGTAAATCGCAATGGCACATAGATTTTTTGAAAATCAATCTTTTCTTTTCTTCTTGAAATTTTCGTAGCACATAGTCCTCCTCATGGTCTCAATGGGTTTCTACCTTTGTCATTCTTCACTGATGATTAAGGTATCTATTTTGAAAGGGTACTTTATACTCAGAGGGTGATTTCTGCTGACACTCCATCTCCTTTAGACTATGCTTACTGGCAGAGTCTGTCTCATTTATTTCTGGCAGTGATGCAACCACCTGTTCTTGTGATCCCATTGGTTCCTTTATCCTCCAGCAATTACTTTATTACCTACACTGCTGTTTTTCGACACTAGTGCTTCATTAACTTCTTGGCTTCTATCTAGCTTCAGCTCAGCTACAATACTTCTATGTTAATCACATTTACCTTAGTAAGCTAAAAAAACTAATCTCTTTGAAAAACTCTTCCCCTACCCCATCTGCCGCACTGTTGCTATGATGAATTTTGTCAAATACATTCCTCTCTCCCTTATCGCCTCCTTTCATCTTGTCCTTGCACAGAAATTACTTATGTATTGTTTAAAGACAACTTTCCTGCCTTTTCTACTTGCCTCCAATTTTCTCAAAAAGTTCCTTTATGCAAAGCATCCCAAATTTCTGCCCAGTTGAGAGCAATCAGAACTTTCCAGTTTGACTACTGTTACATTTATTGTGGGTTACTGTGGATAAGATTTATGTTAATAAATGTTATGAGGAGCGAAGAATGCAGTGCAATCAGGCAGAGGCAGAACAAGGAAGAAAATAGTCTGCATGTCTGTGTCTAAGCTTGGAAGAGGAGTTTAAATGTCAGAGACAGACTGAGTAGATGTTTTTACCTTCAGTGTGTATAGCAGACACATAGCTCCAGTTGTATCTCTTCACAATGTCGACCATAGCTCTTGCTTGCTGGGCATCTGAAGGCACCACCCGCATAAAGTACTTATAAAGGCTCTGAAACATTAGAAATAAAATCAGTGACAAGCAGTATTATATAAAAGCATCTAGAACATTCAGCTAAGTAATGGCTAATTTTACATAATAAAGTTTAAATTAAAGTAGCCGTGACACAATCTCTCTCTAATTGATTCCATTCGATATTTATAAGCCTCCATTTAAACAATTTGATCTGTATAACTTCACCTTATCGCTGAGGTCCATACTGGTGGCAGAGTAGGCAATCTGTGGTATATTGAACAGCTGTAGAAGGTTCTGAACCTGGATGGCCACTGAGCTTGACCCTGGTCCAATTAATCCCACAATGGGTTTCTTCCCCCGCATTGGAGTGGCAGAGGGGTCTGCACACTTCATCGTTGTTCCTCCACCTCCTCCCCCTCCCCAGGTACCCCCTCCACCCCACTCCTCAGCCTCATCAGAGGAGACTAGCGAATCCCGTATAAACTCGATGCTCTGCTCAAGAGCCACAGCTGAATGCCAACAGGAGTCCCGGATCTCACAGCCCAGGGTGATGTTGGGAAGGATGTGAGGGTCAGTGTTGATGCGGTCCAGTGTGGTCATCATGGCCTCAACCCTCTGGATGCCATACTGCTCTCGCACCGCGCCACACTTCCGCTCATGTACCTGTGCATAGTGTGCAACATGGAAAAAGAAATCAAATCTAGTCAAATTGAAGTGACATTTAGATAACAATGTTGTCTTAATGTTCTCATTACTGATAATGGCATTAATCATTTAGTCACATTTTAATTTTTTAAAAGACTGAAAGAACAGCAAGACACATTTTTGAAATTACGCTTTCAACACAAAGGGTCTTCACTGTTGGACTAATATTGGTTTAGTAGTGGCATTGCTGCCATGTTTGAAGAGTCATTTTTTTCTGTTTGCAATTATCCATAATAAGATGGAAAAGCTTCAAAGTCAGTGGGTGACCATGGGTTCCTAGGGCAGCTGATGGAAGTTGAAGATTTGTGGACTTGTTGAGCCTCCCATTCCATAATGGAATGTGTTCTTTGGGTCTTAATAGGCAAGAGCAGCATTATGAATTTCTGTATAATAGATGAGGAATTCAGCCAAAAAAGTATCTATGATTTTATGTATTCTTTGTCTTACTTATTCAGCGTGCTTCTTTCAAATCCAGGCAGGATTACAGTGAGAGGGAGTAGAAAAATGTGTAAATGTAAAAAATCTTAACAGCTTAATTCCTGTAACTATGACACACACACCATACTGCAAACTTGCACAAACACAAAAATCACAACATTACCTTGTCAGCAGGAGGCTGATGATGGACGGAGAACAAAGCTCCAATGATGATGTCACCAGGTATGTGTGCTACAACTCGCCGTTCGTTGGACTGGGCAGAGTCAGCCTGATGAAGACCCACCCAAATGGACAGAACTAGCAGCAGACAAAGCATCATCTTGGTCCGTTAAGGTCACAGAGGAGAGGCAGATCTCAGGTTCGTTGTGTGGAGCCTTCACAGGAAACTACTTGTCCAAGAATCACTTCTCCTGGCCATGGCAAGAGCTTGCAGCACAGAGAAGCTTTTGACAACTGAAGATTTCAATTTATTCCTTTCTTCTGACTTGACTTTCTTTCCGTCAGATTTCAAAGCGCGACCATCACTGCAACGGCTGAGACAGGTGCAGCAGTGCAACCTGGGAAATTCAAAAGAAAACCTGGGCTAAGTCTCATTGGCTGACATAACTTCAGGTTCTCCCAATTACAAGGTAGAGTTGGTCTCCACAGTAACAGGTGACAGACAGACATGTTCACAGAAACCTGTGAGCAGAGAAGATTTTGTTAGACATTCTTGATTTCACAAGCAGGTTCGTCACACAGACTTGTCTGTATTTGAAGTTTACTTCTATATCAATATAATTTTTTTGCTAAGTTTAGTGTATTATATTTTACACATGAAAAATTGTGGAAATACAGTAAATACTAGGCTATAATGTGGGACTCTAATGTCCACTCATAAAATCTTTCAAGAACAAACAAGTGTATAAGCAGTTAAACACAACCATTTGTAACACATGTAAACAAGGTCCTTTATTTCCTCTGCAACCTAATTTTACTTATGCCTTCTTTTTTAAAAACTACAAGTATGGAAAATTTTGTAAATAAAAGCCTGAGCTCATATCTCTCACTCTCACTTGATGCTCTGCCTGTGTGCACCCATTATACCATAAATGTAAATGTCAGCATATTTTATATTAAATTAAAACAGGGATGCAAACTGTGCAAGTGATATCAACACAATGACCACTGCGCTGGCCATTAGAGTGAAACACATAATGAGCTGTTGCTGTTTGCTGCTAATGTAGCATAATGTGATGACAAGACCACGAGTTATAAATCACTCTGACTGTGCAGAGTCACCACTGTGTCACCATAATATCAATAACACAACCGCAACAGCTGCTGTGGGAAGGCTTTGGTAGACTGGCAAGCCTTATACAGCACCCACTCCTTAAACTGCAATACCAACAAGGTCACATGAAATTTGTGGCAGTCCCATTTTCCTGAATTTTGTTCTGGTCCCTGAAGATTATCTCTAATGCTGAAAAGCCTGATGAGTACCAAAATCCATCAGCATACTGTATGCCATTCTTTAAGTATCTGCCCCTTAACTCTAACCCAATTAGAACTGGTATGTTATATCCTTTTCTCCTGCTGCTATAATGGTTTCAGTTTAATACTGGCTTTTGGGTGTTCTCTCAAAATTGGCCCCCTGCGCATCTTTCTCATTACAATTTCAATTGTTTTCGCAACTGAAATTAAGCCTACCATACATCCTTTGGCGAAAACTTTGGCATTCAGTGGTATTTTGTTTCTTCTTTTGTTCCAAAGACAACAGACAATTACATGTGCCTTTTATAAATTAATTATAGAATGCATCCATTTAATAAAGTACAAACAGGTTAGATAACAGTTTGGAATCCCCTTTGCAAAATGTGTGCAAGTCAGCCACTAAGTGGATGATTCAAACTGACACATGGGACACATTTAGATACAAGAAGTCCATCACGCATACGGTTTTTAACTGTCAGCCAAACAAGGAGGGACATCAGTTTCATCCCCTGAGCAAACTTTAAAGCAGCCATCCCTCTGCATTATTGGGAAGGTCTTATAATTTACTTTGCCTTAGAGTTATACAAATACTTAATTTCACTGCAATGGAGCAATTTAATTGGTCGTAAACAGCAGGGGAACTGGGACAGGTTCCACAGCAGAGGATAGCATCCACTGCTTATGCAAAACAGGATCAAGGTTGTGACAGGGATGTTGGGGGTTAGCTAAGTGGGGGAAGGGGTGAGAGAAATGAAGATGGTGTGTGGTGAAATATCTATTCAATACATACAGAGAGAGAATATGAGAGAGGCACAGAGGAGGAAAGGAAAGAAGAGCACATCAGGTCAAAAAAAGACAGAGAGATGGTGAAAGAAAGATAAGGGGAAAGTATATGCAGAAAGAGGTTGAGGTAGAGAGAGAGGGAGGATAAGAAAGCAACAAGAAGAGAGGAGTGAGTGATAAAAAAAGGCATCGAGGGACAGAGAGTCTCACTGAACATAATTAACATGACAGTGTCAGGATGGCAACAGGACTAACTGCTGCTGCTCCAATAATGAACAAATTCTCAGTTCCCTCTTTCACACACAAGCGCACACACAAGCACACACACAGTGACACAATTGTGTCTCTGTTTCCCATCCTCTCTATCTGCTGGCACATTAATATAAAGTAACGAGTACTCACACATTTGTACACACATTTCCACTTACCAAAATCATTCCACCACAACTTCTATATCCCTAAGATAAGCCAATGTTTCATTTGCAATCCTCCAGTATCTCTCTCTGACACACTCATTCTCATACGTGCTGTCGCTCCCCCTCTGTGTCTCTCGCTTGTTGCCTAGGACTAACTGTGGCTGAAAGACCAAGAAAATCAAATCCTCATTCCCTAAACATTTTGCACACACCATTAGGTATTTATATCTCTAGTTCTATCCAGACTACTCATAAGGGCATTATAAAACCGTCCAAATCAACTTAACACAGACATAAACACACAACTTAGGCAGAGACAAACACACACTATCCCTCCCTATGTCTTCTTTTAATTCAATGAATTTCATTAGTGCTGACACACTGTTTGGTGTGTTACGAAAGCATTTAATTTACTGCATATAAAGAAGGGACAATAACGGTTATAATTATTTATCTAAGAGAATCCCTGGTACACAAACACATTTATTTTCTCTATGTAGTTCCGTATCACACACAGACATTTGTGTGTGCATCCGGCGATTTTTAAATAGACAGTAGTTTCTCCTCTCATCATCTGAGCAGCCTGACTTTAACTGAAACATTTTTAAAGCCACATATTTTTACTATTAAAATAAGGAAAAAATAAGTATCCTAAGAAAAATATACATCTGGATGAACATTAATTGTAATTATTCACTGCATGCATTCACCCACAGCGACACATACATGCTACTGCAAAATGCATTGTGTATGATTTACACATTAAAAGTGCCCTCCACCCACATAATTTTAAGAGTGCAGATTCTTCATGCTCTTGATGTGCATATCTCTTTCAGTAATATATTACCAGTACCAGAAAACAATGCAAGGATAAATGGAGTACCAGTAGAAGACTTTTTACATGTAAAATGGGCTTTACACATTTTTACATTATAGATCATGTCCCGGTATTGCTGAATATAAAACATATCACCTTCTGGTCGCAGCAGTAAAATGTGTGAATGTTCAAGAGGAAATATCATATTGTTTCTCAAATGATTTGCTGGCAACTAAAATGGGTCATTCTGCTTTTTCTGTTGTGTGCACAATTCAGGGAGCAGCAATATTTCGAGAAGCTTCAGTTGTTCAGGGAAGTCTTTGCTGAGTGGGCATGTGACAATGTGTCTCCATGTGCCTCTTATTCCCGAATGGACAGAGGTGCTCCTAATCACACCTGAGCCCCAGGAAACAAAATGTTTCAGCATGTTTTAAAAGATTTGAAGATTTATTTTATCATCACTAATTGCTGCAGTGTTTCCAGAATTATCTTAATGCCACAGGAAGCTACCCTGTGTGTTTAGGTGAATGACATTATTAAAGCTAAGAGATGTCAACACGCATATTTGTGCTTCAGTTTTTTCTATTGAAAGTAAAACCTCGTGTTAAATCTTTCCTGACCGCTCCATCAACTACATTTTTCTAAGTCAGTCTATCTAATTAAACATGTATTACAATAGATAAGGTATGATATTAAATGACCTTAACGGACAGAAAAGGACACTAGGATGTCAAACACGATCAGAATCTCTGAGACCCCAATTCACTTTAGTGAGAAAGCCAGTACCTACATAAGACAGCTTACAAGTATGTCACTTTAAATGCGTTGTTGAGTGTTGTTGACTAACTCCCAATTGGCTCTCAAAAATGCAGTTATAGTCTCTGTCGTCAGGGAGTGTCAAGACGGTAATGACTTTACCTGCTGCAGCAGCAGCAGGTCAGACAAGGTGTGACAGAGCGACGCCCGCATAACTCAACCGAACAAGCTCTGACCTTACATCACTTCATTCTGCAATGTTTCAACAGGGACTTTCAGCCTATAGTCTTCTCAATCGCACGTGTTCCGTGACCTCATTCTACTTAGGATTTGGTATCTTTTGTTGTTTCGGTGATGTTCCTATTGCGTCCCTATAAAGAGATTCATTGACTGATGTGGTATTTTGTATGTCCTGAATTCATCACAGCGTCTGGTCAAACTGTCCCTCTCCAAGGAGAAATCAAATCCAGAGACAACAACAATGACTGGCGCAGCGCTGCATCCGTCAACCGCAATGGGATATTCCGTCATTTGCACCGAATCAAACGCGAGCAGGGTTTTATTATTATTAGTGAATGGTGCAAAGCATGAGAGAGACACCGTCTGAAATGAACATGGCTATCGCATGAACCGATTAAAACCGGGGTTTTAATCCATCTCTGTCTTATTGGCATGACTGATCTGCTATTTACACCAGCGCAAGTGGCTGTTCTTCTTAACTAGGTTACACTGTTACGGGATATAATCTTGTAATAATATTGAAGGACAACTAATCCAAATGTAACTGAAAACAAAGTCCCTTTAAGGATACTGCATGAGCAATAGGTTAAAAAAGTGCGACAAAATCACTCTGAACAGAATACAGAGTGAGCTAGACAGGATAAGTCTCTGTAGAAATATTGGATGTATTACGGTGATCTTTCATTCAGGCTATTTTTTTTCTGTGAAATCATAGCAGTGAGCCTTACCTTAAAGGAATCTATATATCTCCCCGACGTCACTGGCACCGTCCCGCTTGATAATTAGGTTGCAAGTTACAATTACAGAGAAAAAGGTACAGCCGATCATGTGTAGTCCAATGTCAGACACACCGGAGCATCCTCTGATTGCTGTGCGGCGTCCGAGCTTCCTCCGTTTTCCAGTCACGCACACCTGAGCCTCTCTCCAAACACCTCTCTCCCTCATCCCACCCCTTCTCCTATCCTCTGCTCCTCCTCTCCTCAGCCCCTCTCCGCGCTTTCCCTTCAAACACAACCCATCCCATACCACCTCAATGATCCATGAGCTTACAGACCATTCAGATTGTTTGTTGAACATTTCTCTCTGCTTATTTATCTAGCCTACCGTCCTGTCCTTCACCTTACGTCTCCCCACCTGGTGTGATCAGGAGCGGGGACAAATTAGAAAGACCTTGCTTGAAAGGAAAGACAAGCGAGCAATAAAATACGTTTGTGACAACAGGTCTTTATCTGAGTTAGCTTTCTTAAGGTAGGCTAATTCTTAGTCCTGCCATTAACGTTAGCCCGTATTTCTCTGCATATCATAATATCAGAGAAATTAGGTTTCTCTGTTAAAGTATTAACGCGGTCTATTCGTTGTTTGTGATTTGAACAATGAGTGAAATTGGTCAAATTTTTCAATTCCGGCTACCAAAGTATAAATTATGCGCATTTGCCGATTAGCATAAACACTTCAGCAGCCGTTAGCCTGCTAGCTAAGCTAAACGGCGGTTTGACCAGGCTTTGTTGCTAAGCGACGTACAGCTATAAGCTATGCTAGGCTAAGTTGCTAAAATGCACCTATTTTATCAAAGTCATTTTCAGCATGTTTCTTTTGGGCGAACTCCTCTGTGATACAAAACCCAAGTGGATCGCTTTCTTATTACTTTTTCTTCTGTTTTCTTGCCTGGAACTCACATTTTCAGGTCAAATGAGGTCATTTGTAATAAAAACAACCAGGCTACCAACGTGCATAAACTGTGTGGCGTTGGAGAGAACAAGTGTGATGGCCAAACCAGCTTCATTGATTTGATTGAAAAATGTCTCTCTCTACCGTTTTTTTCTCTCGTCTCCATCACTCTCTAGTTGTCTGTAGTCCTCTACTGATCCACTTGTCTTTTACTTCTCACACTTAATCCTGCATTCACAAATACCTTTGAGTTTCAATTTAAGTAGACCGCTGCAAATATCGGCCATAATAACAGTACCTGTTGGTTCTCTGTGATTTATTCCCAAAACGTGTGGGATGGAGATGGACTGGTGCGTCTCTCACTCTTTCCTTTGATCAAACTGACAGAGGTTACACTGTGGCCTGGGATAACGATGCAGAGGATGAGATCAATAACATCTGAAGTTTCATACAGCGGTCAAAGGAGTAAAGGGCCATTAACCTATAAAGCTTCGCCTGACGTCCAACTTCAAGACCCACAGAGATCAAATCATTAAAGATCAAAAATCAATACAAATCTAATGGAAACATCCTGCTCCTCTTGAAAACGTCTCAAGCCATAAAACGCTGGCACTGACAGGGCTATTGGTTTTGCACGAAGGTTACTTGTGTTTCCCATTTGTAGCAGCATTGGATTTTTTTTTTTACTTAATTTTAAGTAAACATAAGTATAAGCTAATTGCTTGTGCTCGGCGTTGATTGGTTTAATAAAATTTTTATTTTTATAATTTATTCTACCCATTCAGAAATCTATCAAAATACAAGCTACAATGCATGTTATCTTATATGATGGAAACATCTCTCTTTAGCAGGTCTGACAGAGTATGGACTAAATAATAGTTCCTTGCAAGAAAAAAAAAACACTTAAGCAGCGTACTAGGATAACCATGCCACTAATGTAAGGCTACATAAATCTTGCAGTAGAAGAGATAGGGAATTGAAAATATCATTTGTGCTATTAGGTCGCTATATACCTTATTGGAAGCAGAGTCTCACGGGAATATTATAGAAGTGATGTTTGTAATGGATTTACTATAATAAATACTAAAGGGGTTATCTGAAGAAGCGTGTCCTTGCTAAACAGTGACTTTGAGATGCTGAATAACTTGGCTGGTTTAGGAGAAAAATAAAAATACATGAGAATTTGCCTTCACTCCGTCATGCTACTACATTCATTTCCCTCCACAAATAGAATCAGGAGAAGTTAAGAGTCGCATACCTTTGCTTGCAGGACAGGTGAATGCTCCTAGAGAAACACAGCATCCCTCACGCGTCCATCAGGGCATCGCGCTGGCGGCGGGTAATCTACTTTTTCACTATGGCAACAAATAAACCCCCTGTCCTGTCTCTCTGCCGCGCCACGCGCTCCAATGAGGAGGCTCCGTTCGCGTCACAGGTCACCCACCCTCTCTCTCCCTCTATCTCTCCATCTCTGTATCTGTATTTCCCTCTCTCGATATCACACATTCCTCCAAAATACCATATGAAGATAGATACTGATGGAGAGCAGCCCCAGAGGAAAAAAAAGGAGAGACAGGGAAGGAGGACGATGGGATAGAAGAGGTTTTAGAGCTTGGCTATGACAAGGCTTGGATTAATTTGCCAGCCAAATGCATTTGGGATTAGTAGACCATTAAAAGAGCATAGACATACACAGGCACACACACGCACAACTAAGTAAATTCACACTGTCTGTCTCTCTCTCTCACACACACACACATGCCGCTTTAGCTAATGCAGTGATAGCCTTACTAACCCTGACCTCTGTCTCTCAACCTCCCTCTGTGTCACTTTTCAGAGCTGGTTATGACACAAACAAATGGGCTAACAAGCAAAGAGTTTGCATGCACACCTAAACAGACTGTCTCTCACACATTCAGTTCCACAAATGTGTGTGTAAGCATGTGTCTGCTGGTAGAAATAACGTGTGTTGCCGTATGGCTGTTGTATAATCTGAAATAAATCCTCCTTCAACTTATAACTGAACAAAGCTGGAGAACATTGGGGACTGAAAAAGGGCCCCACAGCTCCCTTTTTGCTCCTGGACCCACTTCAGGCTAAATCTGCCGATGAAAATACCAAAAGTAAAAAGCATCACAGGATCAGGTGTATTTTTGTTATACATGAAAAGCAAGTTGGTTGGTTTTTAGAAAGAGAAACAGGATATTTAGATAAATTACTATGCATTATGCTGTCCTATAACTGATGGACATTAGAGTTATTCCCAATCAAGAGCTGGACAGTACGAAAGACACACTCCTGGGTGCTTCAGGGGACCTGATGAGCAGACTGTACCTGCATGTCCTCAGCTGTGTAATCTCACGACCTGATGTTGCATTCCAGCAGCCGTCTTAAGCTCATAGCGACACATATTCAAGCATCCAGCGAACAAAGTGGTACACATCTGTCAAATCAGATGAGTAACCTGGCAACACACTGCCTGAGCTTGCAGTGCAAGTTGCTATGATTCAATTCAATTTTATTTATATAGCATCAAATCACAACAGAGTTGTCTCAAGACACTTTACATATAGAGCATGTCAAGACCACACTTTATAAATACATTTATATTTTAGATTTATAGGAACCCAACAATTGAAAGCAACACAACTCGCACACTGGTACACAATATCCAGCTTTGTGAAAAAAGTTCATCAGTTCACAAGTATTTACAAATTTATCCAAAAAAAGGCTTTCATAAAATCTGCTCGCCTTTTAAGTTTTTCATAAACCCCATAATCCGGCTGCCCACCAAAGCACTGGAATTTATGACTGATTTCCAAAATTTAAATCTTTCTGTGGTTTTTTTTTTTGTGTATGTATCTAATTATAAAAACACAAATAGATTGCATACTGCACGGTTGGCGATCACTTACATTTCAATTAATGATTATTTGGCCTTCAAAGGATTATGGGAAACTTATGGATGCAATGAATCAGAGGACTTGTGTTGTAGATTCAAGAGAAGGTAG
>JAPZDZ010000024.1:11195221-11208314 GCA_029783805.1 Acanthurus tennentii | reverse complement strand
GATGTCACAAGTGATGTCACAGAGCCAATTATGATGTCACAAGTGATGTCAGACATTCTATTGTGATGTCACAAGCGATGTCACAAAGACAATTATGATGTCACAAGTGATGTCACAGAGCCAATGACATTGTCAGGGGTGATGTCACACATTCTATTGTGACGTCACAAGTGATGTCACAAAGCCAATTATGATGTCACAAGTGATGTCATAGAGCCAATTATAGTTTCACAAGTGATGTCACACATTCTATTGTGATGTCAAAAGTGATGTCACAAAGACAATTATGATGTCACAAGTGATGTCACAGAGCCAATGACATTGTCAGGGGTGATGTCACACATTCTATTGTGACGTCACAAGTGATGTCACAAGGCCAACTATGGTGTCACAGGTGGTGTCATACACCCTATTGTGATGTCAGAAAGCAAATTATGATGTCACAGGTGATGTCATAGAGCCAATTATGATGTCACAAGTGATGTCACACATTCTATTGTGAAATCATAGGTGATTGGTTGCGCTGTGCACCAGTGGTGCAGGTGACCCCACCTAGTTATACATGGCACAAATGTAAACAGATGTCGAATATTCAAGGATTTATTCATTTATTTAGTTTGTCTTTCAGCCAGACAGGGACAAAGCTCAATAAATGTATTGTGTCGGACAGCTCACAGCAAAATATCACCTTCAGTAAAATTGTTTAGAAGTACATATGCAGACACGCATGCACGCGCCCACGCACGCCAAGAAGAAAAAGACCGAGACCATGCGATACTCCCCCATCAACCTCATTTAGAGCAGGGGTGTAGGGCAGGCCGGGTCTGGCCCGGGGGCTGAATGAAAGTGGAAAAATGTGAAAAAATGCATTAAAGACACAAACTAGAAGTTTTTGGTAAAATGCTATGGCATTTTCTATAGCATCAGCATTTTCTGCTGCATTTTAGCATTTTATCAAAAAATTCTAGTTTGTGTCTTTTATGAATTTTTCACTCTCAAAATTCATCCTGCGGGCTGGATTGAACCCTTCCAGTGGGCCGGACTCGGCCTGCAGGCCGTGCTTTTTAGAGACTTAGCAAAAGGAGGGCAGATAATTAAAGCTAGAGAAAGACAACACGTAGACCATGACTTCCTGCAGAAATGACACATTTCTTATTTTCATTGCTACACATGCAAAAACATAATAACATGCACATACAGTACATACAAACACATCTGTTTTTTACACAGTACTATACAGGAAAGAGTTGTCCTGCTTACTTGTGGTCAAAACGATGAGCTTGGGGTCCTGGGAAGGAAACACACAACACAAAAAAGACCAAAATGTTTGTGAGTAATTTCCAAAGTGTATTTTTGTAAGGACTCATTTGAGTTTCAGATCTCACAGCTGCAGGCAGCTGTCCGAACAACAGTGAGATAACATTCTGCTGACTTTCATTCCAACCAATCACTTTAGCAGGTGATTTTTGCAAATTTCCCCCATTTACTTCAATGGACACTAATCTTCGTTGCACATGACTGACCAGCTGCTAATTCAAAGTAAGAGCATTTTTAGAACATTTGGAAACTTTTCTCACGTGTTCTTAGGACTGACTGAGGGTGAAAAGTTTAAGGTTTTATGGTCTAGTAGAATATTAAGTTGTTGTTTTTTTTACTTTAAGTTTATAATCATCTAAAAATTAGAATCACTGTGTTTTTACTAAGTTAGAATGAGCCCAGTATGTTGTACTGCCATGCTTCTACAGTACCCCAGAATGGACGAACTAAACATTAGCTCTTTAAGGTTTTTTTTTTTTTCAGTTTTCATGAGTTTGACAGCCACCACTGGATATCACTGCAACTGCTCCACTAGATGTCACTAAATCCTTCACACTTGGCATATAAGGTTGAGTTCATCAGGTTTAAGGCATTGGACTGCTTCAGACTAAATGCTCAGGGGTTAGGGTTTTGGTCTGCATCCTGCTTGACTTTTCACCCCAACATCAAGTGCTGTAATACAGAACATTCGTGAAGACAACCTTATACGGATGCCGTCAGAAATGTTTCAAGCATACAGTTAAGGATAAGGTTCGGGTTTTGACATGTCCTTGTGATGTTTGAGGTTACACATGAAGTGATGCCAAGGAATTCATCACATCATTTGTTATGCGTTTTTGTCTCACCTCTCCTCTGTAGCGGGCCAAATTGAGAGCAGGAAAGTCGTCTGAGTAGCTTACACTGAAGTTGACAACATTCACCAGGTGGGCAGACACGTGCACGACTACAGAGGAAGAGAAGAGGTTATGCAACACTGGTTTGTAACAAACCCCTGCAGAGACAGAGAACATCTCCTCTGCTTCAAGCACACCCAAAAACTTAATTATAACGGTCAAAAATGAACTGCTGGCAGCAGTCGCACAAACATCTCTTTGTCTGTTCAGCAGAAATTCAGCAAAACATCTTCCTGACTCACTAGTACACACACACACACACACACACACACACACATACACACATGCATACATATACACACTCCTCCTGACATCATAGACTAACCATGCAGCCGTTCGACAGCTGATGGAATTAAGAGGGTGTAATCATGAGACACAAGGGTCCTTTTTTTCCTGCACACTTCCTTTCTCACTCCCACTCCTTCCCACCCCCATCTCCCCCTCTCTCTCCCCCTCTCTCTCCCCTCTCTCTCTTTCTTCTCTCAGTCTATCTTCCACCCCTTCTGCCTCTATGTCTTCATTGTCATTTGTTGTCTAAGAACTTTGGAGCCCCATTATTAGAGCATGAGAGCTTTGCCTTAAGGGGAGAGATGCATGAGTCTTTGTGTGTATGTGTATGTGTGTGTGTGTGTTTGTGTATGTGTGTGTTTGTGCGTTGTGGGTTGTGGGTTGATGAAAGGAGGCTTAACTTTACAAATGATGCAATAATGGAAAACAGATGCCAGGTCTCCTGTAAGATCTTTTATTTATTCCGCTCTATCGGCTTTATGAATGGACAGCAATGCTGATTGGTCAGTTGACTTGACACTCCGGTCCAAACTGAATAATCTCAAAAGCTCTTGGATAGACATGAAACTTTTTGAACAGACATCCATGATCCCCAGAGGATTAATCCTACTGTCTTGTAGCTTCATCACCAGCTTGACATTTTTAGTTTTAGGTTAACTGTCTGCAACTATTAGATTGGTTGCTACGAAGTTTGACACAGATATCAGTGCTGCCCAGAGGATAAATCTCAGTTTGCATAAAAGGGCAAAACACACACACACACACACACACACACATCCAATGTCATTCCCATAATCCTCAAATGTTAGCATGCAAAGACACTAAACTCAGGGAACATGCTAACACCAGCATGCCAAATATTAGCATGTCACTGTGAGCATGTTAGCATGCTGATGTTAGCATTCAGCCTACTCTGCTAAATACTGAACAGGCTCACAAAGCAGCTAGCATGGTTGTAGCAATAACATGCTTACTCTTTTTTATATCTGGTTTCACAAATCCAGTTCATCATTGTTGTTTTTTGTCGATTGGTCAACTGATATTACAAGTTTAAGTTGAATATTTCTCAAACCATAGAAACAAAAAACTAGACAGATAGATTGTAAAGGAAACAGGCTTTTACACTCCAACAGCATCTAATGAAAGACACTTGAGAGATGCATTACAGAAAATGTAGTGTTCAGTTTCATGTTGTGGAGGTTTAACTCACATTAGGGTTTAAAGTCCAGATGTCTGGTCTGTGCAGTTTCATTTGTCCCTCTAGAGTCTCAATATTTTAGGCAAGTAAATACTAATTTTCTACACACTGTCTGGTGGAGGAGGTTAAGTTGCTTAAGATTTTGATTCAGCTACATCTGATAAAACGTAAAATGGCAAAAAATCTGCTTGACATTGTTAGACAATAAAATGTGACGCTGTTACCAGTCAACAGAACAGGATCTCTATATAATGACTAGTAGATTGTGTAGGAAGCAAACAGCATGTGGTGACATGTTCATGGCTGGTTTGGACCAAGGTCATATTTTCATGAGAAAAGACTGTCATGTGTTACTGATAGGAAGCCAGGCCTCTGAGACATGAATGAAAAAGTGGAAGAAGCGGACACACATCTGCTAGTAGCTCCCATGATGTCATGAGAGCAGACTCACAACAGCAACAACACACAGACACACACACACAAGTAGACACCACAAAACACAGATGACCTGCTGGACGGATATCACAGCTGGTACGCCAGGAATGCTGAGCCAGCCGCAATCCATTTATCTAAACTTGACACACACACACGCTGACACACACACACACACTGGCACGCACAGCATGATACAAGAAGACATATGAGCTGTGGTGAGAAGAGACAGTCTTTACCAGAGAAGATGCAGATGGCAACACCACAGGCCACATGAAAAGTCTTGCTCTTGTCCAACAGTCTGCGAGTTGCTCTGCTCGATACCTGCATGGGTGTGTGTAGACAGTGAGGTCTGACTAAAAAGGGTAAGTTGACAGTTAAAATATAGACAGGAACACAGCTACAGATTTGTGCAACTTTACACCTAATAACAGCAAAAAAGTTAAGCAAGGCAGGGAGTTCATTTATTTAAAAAAATATAAAATGAATAAAGCCGATGTTATTTCACTTAACTGTTTCAAATTAAAATAGCATATTTAAAGCTTCATTTCTCTTTTATTATATTTCCCAGCAGTTGATAACCGGTGGGACCATGACATCATAATGGAAGTAACACTAACAAATCCAACCAATTGATCACTCTGTTCTTCCTCCACTCCCTCTATCTTTCCTTCCCCCTTTTATCTCCTTCTTACCGTGTGAGTTCCTCTGAAAAGGGTGAGCAGGGTGCGACACATGGGCAGCAAGACCAGGCTGCAGTTCAGGTTCAACACGGACGCAGACGCCCTGCTGATGCACAGCCCCAGCTGGAAAAGACACACACACACACACACACACTGTTAGGCAGGTTGTTAAAATGTGGACTGATTAAGCAAATGTAAAGGCTCTGGAGGATTAAGATACACACTTTTTAAGCTGTTCCTATTTGGATTTGGACAATTCAGTGTGTGCAATGAGAGCTTGAGGCATGACTTCCCTGCCAGGCCGGTTGGAAAAAGCCACCTTTGTCTTTCTCAGTATTAAGTGCTAAGAATCATTCTCCTAAGTTTCTCTGCCTAGGCTTTGTCTTTAAACAGGAAAATTACATTCAGTTCATTAGGATGATCACACAATGACTTTTTTGTTGATTATTTATAAGATCATTCAAAATATCCTTTAAAAAATCTACACTGATGTAGGTTAATCTTTGTTAGAGGTACAGTGTGCTGACTGGCCGCCAGCAAGGCACAAATACTGTGGTACATTGATTACCCTTACTTGGGTTTATGATCCTTCAGTATCATAATCTATCTGTAATCTGCAAATGAACGATGATGGGTTATACCAACACTGCAAAGCAAAAAAACTGATAACTTGAAGACTTTCATCTTTAGAGAGTTACTTGTTTACCTAGTTTACTCTTTCTATCTCTTGGCCGTTCTGCGGCTCCTTTCCTTGACACTTATTTGCTATTTCATGCACCAGCAAGCTTTGTGGCACTTGTGTCAGGTGGAACATGTAACGGTGATTTAATATTAATTGCAGCTTCGTCCTAACTATATGTCATGTTTGACAAAAGTGTCCAAATTATACATTCCTGCTGATCTCAGACCATCCAGCCTGTCTGATGCAGCACCAGACGCCAGGATGAAAAGAGTGCAGTTCACCTGAAGTGACATGGGAGGGATGTCTGCTATGTAATCTGACTTTTTAAGCATCTCAAGCTACAGCTCAATAATCAAAGCTGTTTTCATGTGGAAACACCGCATGTACACTCAGCGCATTTATTCACTTTCTTGGCAGCCTCTGTGAACACGGCTGGTGCCGTCTCTTCTGATTATCCCCAAGAAACTGAAACAACTAGTGAGAGATGAAGGTGTGTGATTGTGTGGATCACAGAGAGACAGAGAGAGAGAGACAGAGACAGAGAGAGAGACAGGTCATGTGTGATTCATGCATGATTTTAAGAGATACTCCACCCCAAAAGCTTTTCAGCATTTAGCTTGTTACTTCACAAAAAAGGCAGCTAAAGTTAACAAATGTCTATTACTTTGCTATATAGAGCTAAAGTCCCACCCCTTTTTTGGAGACCCCATAGGACCTCATCTTGAAAAAAATACGTACAGTAGTGAGTTAAGAGAGACAAGTATTTTTTGGCCCCTTTATCATTTAAACCATCAACTAAACATATTATATTTGTAAATTTAAAAGATACTTTCACCAATAAAGTCACAGTTAGATTTAAAGACAGTAAAGTACCCGAAGTTTTATAAGAATTAAGGTGAAAACCTACATATAGCAAGTCAAGGTTAACACAAGGTTAGAGACTTAAAGTGAGATACTTTCACCATTCAAAACTTCCCACACATATTCACTCAGTGCAGCCTCCCCCAGAACAGCAGCTGATGGCAAAACCACAAGAAGGATATCTGGTATCCTGCTTTTTGTAGATCCACCAACAGCCCGAACAACCAACACACACACACACACGCACACACACACACACACATGTATGCAAATTAACACACACACAAACCATACAGGTGAATGAGATAAGATGCTTTTTGAAGTCAAATCTAAGTTCCCTTCAGCAGCCTTAAGCTTTTTACATACATCTCCATCATGGACATGCACACACACACACACACACTCACATTCACGCTCACACTCAAGCACGTGCAGACACACACATAAACTTAAGCTCTCTGGTAAGACATTCAGTCAAAGCCAGCGGCGTGCCCACACTTGCCCCTCACTCCCTTGTGCCTCCCACTGCACAGGCAGTGCATGAAAAGCTCACACATGCTGTTTGCTGCCACATCTTATTTTACCCCTTGTTTCCTACGACACACGTCCCTCTTTCAGTCGATTTCACTGATTCAATAGGTTTTAATTAGCTTTATTTTTAACAAGTTCATGCTAACTTCTTATATAAGTTAGGTATGTATTTGTACGGGTAGGTTGTATGTAAACTACTTGATGTTTTGCCTTAGCTGCTGTGATAAAAAACCTTCAGATAGTCTTAATAACAAAAATCCACCCACATGGTTTCTGCTGAGTGATTGCATGTATCTGCTAAGACATAATGAGTCAGAAGTGTTATCATCATGCTGACAGCCACTTTTTTTTTTAAATAATAACACACATAAGATTAAAAATAGAGATAAAACTAGAAGCGGTGCAAACAATGTCCTTATCCTTGATTTCACCACATCTGGAATAAATTTATGTTTGACCAAAAAGGCTGTTTAGGTTAAATAACCAAAGGCCTAAAAGTAACTGAAAAGCAGCCAACTACCTTAAATACAAACACAGATCCTGAGCATGGGAGAGCAAAAGGCAGTGTCTGACCTCACAAAGGTCACTGAACATCAATGTCAGTGGCAAAAAATATCCATCTAACACACACACACACACACACACGCAAGCACACACACCATCTTAAACTTGTGACAACAATTAGACGAACACTCACATGAGTCAACAATCACTAAAATCAAATTGCTGATTCTGAGTGTGTGACCAGGTGCCTGGGCTCATGTCCCTGTTGGCCCAGAGCAGCCAATTTGTGAACACTCACACTCACACACACACACACACACGTGGCTAACTGCTGCGACACAGTTTAAAGTCACAACTCAGGCTCATTAAACCTGCACGTGACAGGCGACCATCCATCACAGAGCCTGTTCCTGTGATATGAATAGAAGTTTCTGGAGTCAAAAGCAGCAAGTTTCCTCAAAATATCCAACAGTCTGATTGGAGTCATGTGGACAGACGCTGGAACGAGTCACATGACCAATTTTAAAGCAATTTCATATCATATATCAGGACACAACCAGCAAAAATGTAGTGAACATAGAGTATTTTTTCTCAGAGAAATAGTCCCTGATGAGAATTCAGTTATCACTCCTTATTATCAATCTGATTTCCTGCATTTTTTTACTCCTGAAATGTAGCTTTCAATAACACAACAGGCTTCTGGTCATTAATGTCCCTCCATCTGAACCACTATGTCATGAGTTTTATAAAAGTTTTTGTCGACAATTAGATTAAATGTCTTTTTATACAATTAAAACTAATAAGCATGGATACACTCGTGGGTCTGTGCACTCATAATTAGACGTAAGATCGAACAAAATTGAGGAAAAAAACGTCACAGGAGTGCAGGAACATTGAGAAGTCCAGTAAAATGAAAAACCATCACCTTTCACATGAGTCTGAGAGACATCTAGTACTTTACTCAGTAGTTAGTTAGTTTAAAAAAAGAGAGATTTCTGACACTAATAAAGCTGATAATGACCATTTTATGTCATCACTGACAGGTTTGGTATCAAACGGTTGCAAATTTTATATCTATAAAACGTGGCATATTGCACATTGTGTGATGGTTGTGGGAAGAAAAAGTCGATACAGCACAGAGTTGCAATATTACACTAAGTATTGACCTTTCATTCTCTGAATTATTAATCCACAAAAAAGAAATAAACTTCTTGACATTAGAATAATTAAATCATTTGCTTTTTCAGTCTACTACAGGGAAATGCGTTGTTTTGGAATTTTTTTTGTGAGGTCAGCAAAGGTCACGGTTAGCGGGATTGCTCGTTTTTTTTGGCCTGTCTGCTTGACAATCACAATTTGCCACAGTAAAAACAACTGAAGCAGCATGAACTGACCAAAACTAATCTTTCTTATTAGATAAAACTGATGTTGACAAAATTTTCCTTTGGGACAGACTTTGCAGTTGAAAAAAGGTAATAAATCACTATAGAGTGGCGCGGGAATTAGCTCAAAAACCCTGAAATGAGTTAGCACTGTTGCACTTCCAGTATTCTCATTCCCATGAGTTTTTTGAATTGGGAGTTTGGTTAGATGTCTGATAAGAAGGTCTGTGGTTAGAAACTCAAGAAACTTAACAAGAGGCTAGTTGAGGCCTCAGAGGCTACTGGGGACATAAAACTTCATCACCAAAAATGCTAACTGATGCTAACTAATGCTAAAAACTTTTCTCTGTAGTCCACCTTTATAGCCTTGCTGTGTTTATACTCACACTTTTATAAACTATATGTGTAATATAGTGTATTAAGAGGTTGGTGGTGATGTTGAAGTGAGCTCCTTTTAGCTACAATGTGACTACTGAAAATCAAACACTACAAGCTTCTCTTATAAAGAGAAACTCTAAACAAAATCTCCTACAGGAACTTTTGTTTAGTTCATTTTGTTATTTACGGTTTCATGTAAAGTTTAAGCAGAATTGTAACAAACAGTTGAGGAAGGTACAAATAAAAATGTAACATTTTTTGTTTCTTCAGTGATTGAAATTAAAAGCAGTCATGTTTCACTCAGTTCAGTAATCGCTGAACTCTTGTTCATTTCATTTCCACAACATGTACTTTTCTTTACATTCATATTAAAGTTCATAACCTTAAAGAATTCAGCCATGGGAGCAGAACAGTATGTACCACTGATTTCAAACTATTTATGAGCTCTGCTGGGAATTTAGTGTGACGACACGGTAGGAAAAGAATAAATACAGTGTGTAAATGTGTCAGGTCTCACCCCGAGCATCTTGTAGAGGTAGTGATACTGTTGTCCAGTGGAGTACAGCAGGAAGGTCTTCAGGAAGAGCCAGGTGTTCACTCCCAGCCAAAGCATCTGCACAAGCACAGGATGCACATTGGAGATCAATATGCAGCCTTTTATGCTCATAATCAGACTTGCATCAACATATACAAGAAATAAAACAAAATAAAAACAGCATTTTTAAAGTTTTTTTCCTGGGCTACTGGTGAATAACTGTTCAGGCGCTGTATGCACATTTCCATGTAATGTGTCAGGATTTAAACTCGGTCTTAAATCAAAATGTAAATCCTTGGCGTAGAGAGGTTGGAGAAGCCTGTATGGATGCAGCACAAACTTTCTATTGAATACTGACAAAGTGACTACAGTCCCTTCATTTTGCGCCTGTGTTAGTGATGGTTCCTCAGTTACAGTGAAAAATCTGCAAGTTGTCAGCTCATTTGCAGGTAAAACAAACACATCCATTGACAGGCTCCGGTTTGCGTGGAGCCGAACAGTATTTAAAAGTCTCTTGACAAAAGTAAAGTTTTTTTTTCCCACCAGGACCAAGTGCTTTCCTCCCTCGTTGGCGACCCAGCTCCGCACCGACACGACCATGATGCCTTCACGGACTCCGCAGCTGCCCAAACTTTTCAGCAAAACGTCGGTGTGACAGAGAGGTGAAGGCTCGTCCTTCCTCTGTCTGTCTGCCTGTCTGCCTGCCTGTCTGTCTCTCCTCCTGTGTGTGCAGCGTCCACAGACCGGCCGGTATCTGCTCCGTTACAACGCTCCTGTCTGTTCTGAGCGCATTTTGACTTTTCATCCCCCCACCGCTCTCCGTCTGAAACACGACCGCATCTCTCCGCGTCTGCCCATCTCATTTAACTTTTTACCTCACGGCAGATGTTCAGTGAGCAGCAGAAACATCTGGTGTCATAATGACTTTGGGGCGAATAAAGTTCAACAACAAACAGAGGAGAACAATAAAAATCCCTTCACAGCTTCGCACTTCTTATCACTGCCAACAGGGGGCGCCATGATCTCACATTTCCCAGTGAGGTGCTCCTATTAACATAAATTTTCTTCATCTCTTTCATCGGAAGTTAACACGTGCAAAAAGCCAGGATGACAGTTGTGCAATTAAAGGATTACATGATGGTTATTAAATCAGATTATCAGATTGGTGATTAGCTTTTCATTTATTTAATAAGTCAGTTTAGATCATTATTGGGAACGACTTATCATAAAGATTTAAAATATCTTTGACCTCTTATCTCCAGTGAGAAGAAAACAAAGGACTGAGAGCATAATCTATTTATCAATATTTTATTGTTACGTTTAATTCTAGATTTGATCATTTGGAAGGAAGAGACCTATAAATGTGTAATGTTTAAAAGAAAAACTTGTATAAGTGCTTCATCAACGAATTAAAAAGGCGAACACCTGCCACAGACTTTTTGCAACCTGCAGATCCAAAATTATTTCAAAGCTGATCGACCATTTGTAAATGATTTATTGAAAAAAACAATAAACCCATTAGTTGCAACTAGAGTACCCATAAAAATAATGTCTTATTAGAATGTGACAATTAAAGGTAATTGATGCTTCAGAGGCAGTTGATATTTTAAATGCTGCTATTTAAGACATCTTTCTTGGTTTTCAGCGCCACCCTGTGTGTGTAGTAAGAAATGCAGCTTAAATTGCGTTAAAGAAGTTATGTGTTGGGCAAGAGATTTACCTTGAAACTAAAGACATAACATATAAAAAAGATGTACTTTCAGGAGAAAAAGAAACACAAGGATACAAACACAATGAAGATATGCATATAAGAAACACAAGGATAATTTGGCATCTGGTGCAAAAAGGCCTACCCGACCAAAAGTATGTGGACACCTGGATCCATAGATACATACATACATACTCCAGTCTCTGGGTTTTTTCATGGTGAAAATAAAGATAATTTTAAAGAAACAGCATTCAGTTTTATTTTAGACAGTTGCATAACGCGCTTAAAATTTAACCCTTGTCCTTAGAAACCACAAATAATAAAATGATCTCACTTTACGGTCAATCTCGTCATAGTTTATTGGGTTGCTGTTGAACTTATGATCAAAGGAATGAAGGTTGGATGATCAGTCATGTGATGTACAAAGACCACAAAGTACATAGAATAAAAAGATCATCATCTGAGTTGTTGGTCTTAATTTGTGTCCTTTAAAGCTCATCAGGGTTTTCTTCAGTGGAATCTATGAATCATGAACTTTCATGTTCTTCATCAGGGTGAATTTGTGGCCAAAATATTAAATGCTTTTTGATTAGTAAAGATGTATTGTGCACTTAGCTTTCAAAATGGAGAGCAGCATGTGTTTTTTCACTGGTAATACTTGATGTTATCCACCAGAGAGCAGACTTAGATCAGGAGTGTCCCGGTTCTGCAAATATTTTTTGTTTTTGATATGTGAAACTTGATTGTAATTTGTTTTTAAAAGCAGTGAATGAAAGAGGATCTATCACAAGATATTGTTTCAAACAAAAATACATGTTTTGGGGGGCAACAGTTCTGTGAACTTCAAAATTATCAGTGATTTTTTAGAATTTCTTTTGGAATTTAATTGAGTCAGAGACAGATTGGGATTTTATATACATGACAAAATAGATTTAGACCCTTTCATTCATGTACAGAACATTAATTTGTTGTCATATTTTGCAATTTAGTCATTGCCCCAAGTTATTGTCATGGGACTGTGTAAAAAAAACCACACAGTTTAAATCTTATTAAACTTAAATCAAATTAACAAGCTCCCATACCAACTGATGGCTGCTGGTTTAATTAAAGTCGTCTCTCCACATAAACAGTGTGTTAAGGATGAGGCAGAGCGGTGGTCTGTGTCCTCCCCACATTCCTGAGGGGCAGGGAGCCGCCTCCCCACTTCACGGTCCAGCCCACGGCATGAAAGAGCCGTCCTCCATCCTGCACAGCTGTTCACAGAACCATGAGGGGTCAAACAGGACCAGGTCCTATAGTGTGGGAAAGTATGTCCAACTATTTATAGCAATATACAGCAGCATTGTGATTTCAATTTCTGAACTTAAAGCAAAGTGAAGCGGGCTTTAATAAACTCAAACACTGTGTACAAACACGCCTCCTCCTGCAAGATTTAGAATGTAAACACTGTTTTGCTGGTCTATAGAGGCTGGGGTGACTGAATTACTGTATGCAGCTTTATAGATTTTGACCTTTTCAGTCTAAATTTTGACATAACCAATTTTACTCAGTATGTCAAAAGTTAGACTAGGTTTTTACTAGTCACAGATAAGTTCAAATATTATGACTAAATGAGTTCCTAATTGTGGCTTACTGCAAGTTTTTTTGTTACACACTTCTTTTTTCATGCATGTCTACATTTCTTGGCAGTAATGGGCCTCC
>JAPZDZ010000024.1:11159168-11175948 GCA_029783805.1 Acanthurus tennentii | reverse complement strand
GCCCAGTCCAGGCAGAACTTCCCCACAGAGACAGACATGCCAATTCCTGGAAGTCCAGTGGTCACCACTGTCCTCACCGGCTGGCCATCAGCCTTCTGTTGTCGGAAAAGATTGTTCGCGACAACAAAGGTGTCATCACTGGGGACCTGGAGAGGTGAAGGAAGGCTGGGACGAAACTCATGGAAGGGGTTAACTCCTCCATAACCACAAGTGGAAATCTGGGGCTCAACGTAGACTGTATCCAGAAGATTTTGCCTTCCGGCTCGGACGACCCCCTCTCGGATGACTTGGTGTTTTCTAATTAAATATTGCTTCAGCTTGAAACGAATCAATGCTGGTGGTGGAGAATGATTAAAAAAAAGTAAGAAATCTACAGCCCATTTATGACAGTACAGTGCTGCTGCACACACAAGACCAACAGCCACTAAATGTTTTCAGAACACTAATGAACTTGAATGTTTCTATCTGTTTCTCTTTAAAAATCATACTTAATCCACAAAAATGGTTCAACAAGCATTTTTAGTAACTTCAGTGGAAAAAAGCACAGATAACAAAGTGAAGTGCCAGGTCCAATTAAAAAGGTACTGACTCCAATCTGCTTCATCATGCTATATTTTTTGAGTAAGCAGTCTCTGTTTGGATAAGGAACTTTTTGTAAAACTAATGTGAATGTCAGTAACACAGCCACAACATTTATACTTCATATATTAACATATCACAGAACAATCTTTACCAGTTTGTGCGTTGGCCTAAAACCAGTGTACACTCACCCCTGTTGCACTGATTTCGTAGTTGGTCTGCCTCTGCCTTCTTGCTGATACTTTCTAGGGTGCTTATTGTGTGCATCAGTGAACGATCCTGGCCTACAGAACAGAATTTTAACAAAAAATAAAAACAGTAAGAAATCACTGACAGTAGATCAGTCCCTGTACACTCCACATGGCTGTATCCTTGTTTTCATAAAAATGTATATTTGTTTCAAAGACAAAGTTAGCTAAAAAATTCAGATTTATGATTGCCATACAGTTAAATTCCTCACACTGAATGTTCTACAGTGATGTTTTCTTACCAAGGATCTCCAGGATCTTGTCCACAAAATCCAGAATGTCTCCATCCATCACCTGTTGTAGGGTAATCTCAGGTTCCCACTGATAAAACCACGTCTTAAATTTTAACAGCTCTTCTCTGGTGAGGCCTGACACGATATCCTGAATACTCTGCAGTCAGGGGGAAGGTACAAGTTAACATGTTTTACGCTACAATGATACTTTCATTACATTATTTAATAAACTTTAAATGAGCAAAATTAGACATTCGAGTAACTACTTAGTTCAATTTATAAATAATCTTGTAACTTTTGCAAAAAAAATATATATTATATTTTACGGGGAGTGGGGTTTTTTTTTTGACAGAGTAAGACATGCATCAGAAAATTGACTATTAGTTGGATGTATAACCATAACATTATAAATACACAGGTCAAAATGAATTATCATGCCAAACAAAATCCCAGGACCAAAACAACAACTTCTGCCAACAAAAGCAAATATTAGACATTGGAGACCAACTGTGATACACAAACCTTGAATATATGAGGCAGGTCCTGCTCCGGGTGCATTCTGCCTGGCTGGCTGTTCTCATCAGCCTGCATGAAGTCATCTGGTTGAACAGGTTCAGGTGGTACTGGGGAAGTACTTACAAGATATTCCTCCATATCATCATCCTCCTCTTCTTCTGAAAAATCTCTAATATCAGATGTTCTGTAACACAACCAGACCCCCAGGACAAAGGTAAGAGATTGCAATGCTGATAATGTCCAAGGTTCATCATGATATTCAGTCACATTTTTATCAAATCAAAAGTGCACATATCATATTGACTAAAAGGTATTTCATCCACTTTAGTAAATACCAGTTTAGACATATCTTTTCAAAGCAATATATTGCATAGATTTAGTATGATAATAAAAACATCACTGGTAAAATGCACTTTGCTTTACACCACATTGTCCAGATTTGTGAGAAAAAATTGTGTGTGTTTGAGTGAGTGTGTGTATCCTCCACCTGGTATCAATAACCACAGCCTCAGGTGGTTTGGTCAGCTCTGTGGTCATGGTGTAGAGGGTCTCCGGATACTCTGAGCGAGCCATCTGAAACCTGGAAAAGAAAAAGGAAGAATATTCAACTGGTACAACCTGGTTAACAACCTTTTTATCAGTTTCTAAGTAAAAGAAACTTGAATCTTATAATTTTTAAATAAGGAAAATTTTCCTTACTTATGTTGCCTAGAATTGGTTTATGAATTTGTGAGGCACCAATTTTATCTTGCTCTGGGTATATTCAAATCTCTGATTTAAAGGAAGTGCACAGAAATCTCAGTACAGGAGTATCAAAACATCTCTCCAGTGACAAACTTTGCACAGATATAAGTCAGTATCATTGAGATTTGACATTTTAGGAGCCATAAATATGACTGTCAGTAAGACACAGTACCCCGTCTCCCCATGAGCAGTCAATACAGGCAGTGCAACTGGAACTGGGGGAGGACGGGCCACAGGAAACTTTTCTTTATCCCCCTGCTCCTCCTCCACCTCCTCCTCCATCTCATCACTCTCACTCCTCATTGAACCATAACTGGAGGCAGGTCTTCTCTGCTTCATCTTCTCCTCCTCTTTATTTTCCTCAACTTCCTGTCGCAGGATGCTGAAATGTGTTGAAAATAAAGTGTCAGTAAATGGTTTTAAATTAGTCCATTCAGTAATTTCTGAGCAGTCTAATTTAACTGGAAAGATGTCAGAGACCACAGACAGATAATCACATAAACCAGGCAGCTTATCAAAGAACATTAACCAAGCGTTTGGCAAGATGTTTGGTCCACAAGTGTCAGCTGGATGAGCATATGTGGGTATCATTAACAAGTATAGCGTTAAATGCTTGATTATAGCAGCATAAGTCGTTTTACACAGTAGAGTTAACTTGTGTTAAATAAGACTGACCAAATGTACACATAACGCTATATTAGCTAACCACTTAGCTTGTGTGAGTCAACGTTAGCCTACGGAAACTCAGTAACTCAACTTTACCTCGTCGAATATTTGACAGAATATCGAAGATGACAGTGCTAGAAAGCTGCAGCACTCACCCTTCAACTTCATTGTCCGAGTCCATGTCTGTGGTTTAAAAGTAAACTAATAAAACACAGCTATTACTTATTGCTATAATCTTACGTGAGGAATACGAATCAACGGTGCTAACGTAAACGCTAAACTTAAATTTTCAGGCTCTCACCGTCTGCCGTTACTATGACAATGACATTATTATTAGAGAAAACATAAAATAAGTAATCAAAAAGTAGAAAATAAACTGTAAAATGTTATATTATGCCACCGGGAATCCATTTTTAACGTCTCTCCTGAGCGTTTGACACTCTTAACTTTCAGTTCCGTGGTTGTTTACGTCACGCCTGTCAAAATAAAACTTCCGGGGTATGAATCTTAAGGTAATCTTCAGAAATGCTGACATTCATAACCAGTCGACGAAAAAAATTAAAACGTAAGTAAAATACTCTCCCTGATCTACGGAAACGCATTGCATTCACTGCATTAAAAAATAGAAACTTTATCTCGTAATTGCGAGATCTTTTCTCTTTCTCTTTTTTATCCAGTGAATGCAATACGCTTCCGTACTTAGCCTCACCAAGATATAAAAAATATCCTTACTGTTAATAACAATCATTCGTCGATGTTTCAACTTCAACGGCATGAATTAAAAAAAAGACTACGAATACACATTGAATAAATCTGCTTTTATTCTGAAGGTTTGCATACCGGATGTAGTTTCATTTGAGTCAGGAAGTTAGGACAGACTAAGGTTCACAGACAAACAAATCATAATAAATAAAAGGTTCCGGGTTTGACTGTGCAAACACTCATCTAAACAACCGAAAACAATGACCTCAGGTTGGCTTTAATTTAAAAAGAAATTTACACAAGTCATTTCAATTTGTATGTATCTTGTTTTTCTTGCTCTTCTTCACTCACACAGACAGAAACAGTACATGCGTGTAATAATACAGGCACCAGAGTTACTGTGATGGTTCATTTAAGGGAAAAGATCTCAGTGGCATGTTTTTGTAGTCTGGGAGTCTACAGCCGTACTTTTCTCCATTAAACTGCTTAAGGATCATTTAGATGTAATGTGTCAGTTCTACTTATTGAGAGGATTAACTTAGGGAAAGATTTATTTATTTGTTTCTGTTGTTGTTTTCCTTTTAATTAAAAAAATAATTAATTACCCGTTGGATAGAGCGCTTTGTGGTCAGTGGCAGAAGTGTTTTCTGAATGTCCAGATTCCCAGAGAGATATTTCTTCAAACTTAAACCTGTCCTTAACAATAAGGTGAAACTCATCCATGCACAACAGGTTAAGAACTCAACTAGACAGCTTTCTTACAGTGTTTCATTTGAAATATTTTATTGAGAAACAAGTAAATATAATACAAGAAGATTAACGAAATAAAGACAAGATTTTTTTATTTTTTTTTTAAAAAAGGTCCTTAAGGACAAGAATGAATTTGATTCATTCTGAATTGTAAAAAAGTGGGAATAAAAAAAAAAATTGATTAAATCCAAAGAATTAAATGTACAGCTCTATGCTGCTCTTTTGAAAATTTCTTCAAAACTTCATCCTGTTTATCTGTGGGATAAAGGAAAAAATATGATTTAACCAAAGCTCACAGAGAAACAGATATTAACTCAAACCTGAACTAACATTTGATTAAAAGCTTTTGAAAGCTGAAATCAGCGTTTACCTTCCGAGCACTAGCCATCAGTCCAGGAGACTTTGCAGTCCTGCTGGTGGCTCGTGGAGACTGCTTTTGTCCTTTTGTCCCCCCCTGTGATGATTTTAAGCTGCCAAGTCTTCCTGTGCGTCCCACTCCAGTGCGATAATTTTCTGAGGGTGTGTTTTCCTGGTACTTGTGTGCAGGTGTCTGCGCAGGTGACTTTCTTAAACTTTTGCCAGGAGATTTGCGAGTGGAGTTTCGTAGTTTGTTCAGCCCTTTCTTAAGGTAGCTGTTTTTCTTTGGGGTGTTATCAATAGTAAACATTTCAGACTGCCTCCGTTCAGCCTGACAGAACAATACAAAAAAAAATGTTAGTAAAGCATGCATGAACAATACATAGAATTGTGATTCATGACAACATAAATAAAGCATTTTTTGGTCAGTTTTCAAACAACCTTAAAGTCTTGTGGGATCTGTGTCTGTGTGGATATATTACACTCACTGGACTGAGGGCATGTTGAAGGTGAGAGCCGGAGGATCCACTCATTATGTTCCTGTTTTTAGGAGTGAGTGGACGAGGGAAGCAGCTGGCCTTCACCTTTTTCTGTCAAATGGAGACCGGGAAATAAAAATTGGGAGAAAGGCAAATAGAGGGTTTCAGGAAGATACATTTGTGTCTAACTGTTATTAAAAAAAAAACATCACATTTTTGTACATAGACTATCTAATGACCATTACTGAAGAGTAAGCTTTCAAATTACCAGTGAAAAAAGTAACCACTTGAAAAGCCTGAGCACTTGTAGTTTTGAGTGATGCTCAAAAATTTGATACATCAGCTGACAGACATAAACTTGACTGTCAAAAGTAAGTGACAAAGAGAGTCAGAAAACTTTATTTTGAACATTAAAATTCTCAAGAAGTTATTCTGCAAACCAAAGCAAAACGAATTGAGGAAAATAAAGGTCAAAAAGGGTCAAATATGCACAAAACTGTTGTATGTAAAGCACTTATATTCTGGCAAGATGCACATATTTTCCTTTGTATGATAATGCCAACAAACCTCAGGTGAGGTCTGATGAACAGACAGTGTAGATGAAGAACGTTTTGCGCCTTTTGGGCTTCTAAGCTGAGAGGAGCTGACAGCTTTTGATGGCAGCATGCCCGGCATCAAGGACAGACGATGAGAGTGTCCCTTCATTAAAGAAAGCCGATGGGAGGCTAAAGAGTCTTGAAGCTGGCCAGGCATCATAGACGCACGACGGATTGTTTCAGCCGGGTCACCCATTCGTAGTTCTTCGTCTGTGAAACCGAATGCACTGCCGTGTCCAGTCTAAAGGAGCAGACAGAGAGGGATTTAAAAAAAAAAAAAAACAACGGAAAGAAATGAACAAGTGTAGACACTTCAACATAAATCTAAAATCACTGTTTATACCTGCAATTATTAAAATTTTAGCATTAGGCACAAAAAAAGCCATGAACAAGGATGCCTAGAGCATCAAATTTCCTCGATTGTTACTATTTTGACTACCTATTTCAGAGATATTTATGTGTATGTGCAACTTCATGTATGTTGTGTTCAGTTTGTGTGCAAGTGTCGCTCTCTACTAACTTCAGACTCCACGGGATAGCTGCTCTTCAAATGTGGGAGGCAGGCCTTGTTCCTTGCCTGGAGCTCAACCACTCTCATCCAGTTGTCAGGTTCATCATCAGGCTCGTTCTCGGCCTCAATGCAGAACATACTTGTGGCTGCAGACAAACAGATGCAGATACAAAAAGACTTATGTACAAACCTTTGAAAAATCTTTACGGTTCCCTAATATAGTGGAAAGATGGGTAAGATAGTGCTGTAGTGTCAGAAGTAAAAAGTATAAGTAAAACTTGCATCTATGTTTTTCTGATTGTTTCACAATCAAAGCTGTGATGCATAAACAACCCTGTGAGTTTGTTCCCCCCTGTGAGTCCCAGTCATGCTCTGTAAAACCCTTCAGTACAACCAGATGTCTACTTACGCTGTGAATGGACTGTGCTCCTCCTGTAACCGAGAAAACCAGGGAGCTGGTCAGTGCCAGTTGCTTTGGCAGGTGTGTCAAACAGTTCCTTAGACACAGGATGTGCAGTATGGGCGCTGGAGAGGTTTGGATGGGAGCGAGTTGAGGCCAAACTGTAGAAAGTCTCATCATTTTCACCACCACCTGGGGTTTTCTACGGACCAGAGTTCAACAATCAATTGGCTGTACTGGGAAAGGGGATGTTTTGAAGAGGCAAGTTAAAACATTTTTGTTCATCCATTTGAATGTGTTTTTTTGCACTGCTAGAGTGCACTGAGAGCATTGCTCCTAACTATTGAAATGAACTAAATTCTAAATTAATTTTAAGAACCAGCTGAACCTTCAAGGTAGTAAAAAAAATTCAACATTCATCATCATATTGTTTATATTAGAGAGAGTGATTCAGAAACCCCAGTGATAATGGAACTAAATAGTGAGTGATTTTTCTACAGTGTTTTGTGAACATGCAAAATATGCAAACATTGTGCCTGTGAGTTTTCCTCCACCTTGGTCATGGTGATGTTTATAACCTGTGTGGTCCTGCGTCGTTTGATGGAAGAAGTAGGATTTTTCAGGGCTGAATCCAGCTCCATTTTGTGCTCTTTACGGGTCCTAGGAGATGTAAAAAAGGTCTTAACTACAGAACAGAGATAAAAAATGATGTTGGCCGCTCTTAAGTCAGGAAATTGTGTGTTGATCTAAGGGAGGAGGACTGCCCTGCTGAAATTAACCCAAATGAATTTTCTTAACCTAGTGTGAGAATAAAACATGTATGAATATACTCATTCTCATGCCCTTGACCACAGCAATGAAGATGGTGAAGAGGTAGCTATTTCTCAAATAGCAAATTCATCAACTGTGTGACATACTTGTTTATAGGTGTAAAATAGAGAGTTTCCAGTGACTCTGAATGTGGACCCCGGCGTTTGGCTGCCAAGCGCTCTGAACTGCGAACAGGCGTGCTCGACTCATCAGGAGCTGAAAGTTTCCTGCAAGGGTAAGAGACACAGTGTTGTGCACGATTACAATCCCAATCACTTTTCCACAGATATAATCTTTTGTTGCTTTTTTGCACTTCTCAAGTTTTGTTTTGTTTTTTTTTGGTCTTCATCCTTTGTTAACCGTGTTGGAACAGAGAAAACAGGCACTTTTCAGGGGTGTAATGTATATAGTAAAGACTTCCTAGTGAGAAAACACAGTCAAGTTCAACTTAATTTTTATAGTTTAAAAGCACAAACCCAGTGAGTAAGAAGTAGCAGTTGGTTTGATAGAGAATTGTAACATAAATGACAACTAGATGCTAATATTTTGTGCATTTTTTTGTGCACCAGTTTCACTTACTTTTGAAGCATACAGCATCTTTTGACTGATGGCATATCCAAAGAACATGAAAAGGCTACATGAAATAAAATAACCTAATTTCATGTAGCCAATACAATTAAATAACTAACTTGCATACACCATCTTAGTTTTTATTCAAATACAAACCAAAAAAAAAACAAAAACAAGTGTGAGGATTTTATTACATTGTAGAAAACCCTCTAGTCCTTGTAATCACACAGTGACATATCTGCTACTTATAGGAAACAAGGTGTATTACCTTGTGGCGTTCAGGGAGTCTTCCAGAGAGCTCTGGTCTAGGCTGTCAGAGCTCATGGCCCTCCTCACGTGCGCTCTAGTGTAAACTCCTGAGTGTGCGTTAGGAACATCCAAACCACACAACGCACTTGCACTCGCACCCCCTAGAGTTTTCTTTTGTGCCCGCAGGTTACGGTCAGCAAAGGCAAGCTAAAGGTAAACATATTTAATGACAAAAATTGGGATGAAATACAGCAAAATTGGGCTATCAAAGACATTGAACTCCCAAAGTTTCCTGCCTTTTTTTTTTTTTTTTTACAATAACTATCAAGACCATGTTTAAAATCTCATCTCAGTGAACATGTGTTGAGGCACACTGTATTCAGTTCTCATGTTTTTAAGATATGATACCAACCTGCGCCTCCAAACTGGCAATTGTGTCCACAAGTTTCTTGTGATTGGTTTTGGCCTTGTCCAAATCAAGTTGAAGACTCTTGTTCTCCATAGTCATGGTTTTCACTTCATGCTCCTTGACCTCCAAGGAATGCTTAAGTTTAGCCATCTCCTCTTGGCTTTCCTGGAGGAGCTGCTTTTTGCCATTGTAATGACTCACTGCCTTATCCATCTGTGGCATTGTGATAAGGAAAAAATAGAGTATTTATTTCTCGGTCCATACTCATTATGTTAGATTAAACAACCAAGTATGCATAGGAAGCTGTAGTGGTGGGACGAGACCAGTTAAGTAAGGGACAGATAGAAAGGTAAATATCTAAATCAATGATTTTTGACAAAAAAACAAGATTTGTATTGAGATGGTAGTTAAAACTGCATTGTGTTGTGTTCTTGGAAAGTTATTTGTGGTCACACTAACCTGTGCCTTGTAGTGTTCTGCAGCCTCCGATTTAGCAGAGAGCTGTTCCAGCAGGTCTCCCTTTAGAAGTTCAATTTCTCTTCTCTCTTTTAAGAGTTTCTCCTTCTCCATTTTCAAGAGCTCCAACTCCTGCTGTAGCACACATTCTAGTTTGTGGGAGGCAATGTTCTCTTTTTCTATTGCCTGTTTGGCTTGAGCAAGTCTCTCCTTCTCAGACGTTATGGTTTCAAGTTGATTTTCCAGAGTTTTCTGATCCTTTTCCAAATGGACCATCCTGGTCATCAGAAGTTCTTTCTCCTGAACAAGAGCCTCCTTTTCCCTGAATGTGGCAACCTGCAGCTCATGTGCAGCTTTTGTCTTAGTGTTTGCTGAGACAAGTTGCTGATGGAGAAGGTCTATCTGCTGAGCGGACTCCCGCTGAGTTTCAACTAACATCTTCTCTTTAGCCAAGAGATTTTCCACCTCCCCTTTCAGATCCTGGATCTCGTGTTGAAGAACATCTCTCCGTTTGGAGTTCTCCTCTTTTATGTCAGCCAACATTTTCTCCTTTGCATCAGCTTCCTCTTTTGCTTTTTGAACCAAGTTAGCTTGGGCAGCGATCTCTTCTTTGAGGGCCTTCAGACTATGGTCTTTATCAGCCAAGAGTGTGTTGACAGCAGATAACTCAACTTGGAATTGTTGAACCCTCTCCTCAGCCTTGAGAAGGAGGGACTCTTTCTCACTCTGAGATTCTTTAAGCTTTTGAGACTCCTCTTCATGTAAATCAATCTGTTTCTGCAGAACGTCCACTTGTTGGACTTTTTCCTGTAGGCTTTGCAGTTCCTCCCTCTGTTGAGTATTTTCTTGTTCTTGCTGAGCTAACAGATCTTCCTTGGACTGCATATCCTCTTTAGCATTCTTTAGTGAGGAGCAAAGAGTCTCCACCTCTCTCTTTAAAGATTCAATCTCTTGATTTAGCAATCCTAACTGCTTTGAGCTGTCAGTCTTCAGCAGTATCATCTGCTCTTCTTTAACTTGGATCTCCTCTTTCATCTTCCTCAACTCTTCCTCAGAAGCTGACAATTGCTGCTGCAGGAGCTCCTTCTGATGAGCGCTCTCCTGCTCATGGCTGGTAAGCATAGCAAGCTGTGCCTGAACCTTCTCCTCAGCCTTTGAGAGAGAGTCACCCATATCAGCTAACTGGTTTTTAAGACTTTTGATATCTTGCTGTAACATGTCAGAATGTATGGAGCTCTCTTCTTTTAGTGTGACCAACTGTTCCTCTTTGGCCTGGATCTGCTCCCTTAGCTGTCCCATCTCCCCTTCGGAGGATGTCATCAAGTTATTGAATTTGTCTTTTTCCTGACTAATCTCCACCTCCTTCTGATTCAGCAGGTTTTCTTTAGCCTGAACCTCTTCTGTTGTAGCCTTTAGGGAATCATTCAAACTTTGTACTTGGTCCCTTAGAGTTTGGATCTCTTTTTGCAGCACTTCAGACTCCTTACAGTTCTCAGCCTTTAACAGATTTACCTCATCTACCTTTTTTTGGATCTCCTTTCTCAGACTATTAACATCCTCCTCAAGAACTGTACTGTGCTTTTTAAGTTCCTCAATCTGCAACACACTCTCCTGCTCCTGCTTTGCAATTGCATCTTCTTTGGCTTGGACTTGGATTTTTGCCAAATCAAGAGAATTATTCATACTCGTGATTTGTTTATTCATACTTTCAATCTCCTGCTGTAGCAATTCAGAGTGTGTAGAGCTCTCTGTCTTTAACAGGTTTAGCTGCTCCTCCTTGTCATGAATCTCGGCATTTAGTCTTGTCACTTCATCTTGACTTGCCACTAGCTGCACCTGAAGTGCCTCTTTACCCTGAGTGTGCTGTAGCTGCTGTTCAGCAAACAGATTCTCCTTGGATTGCAAATTCTCCTCAGCACTTTTCAGAGAGGAGCCAAGAGTCTCCACCTGTGTCTTTAGACACTGGATCTCTTGATGAAGTAATCCTGACTGCTCTGAACTTTGGTTTTTCAACATGTGCATCTGCTCCTCTTTAGTCTGGATCTCCTCCTTTAGATGAATAACATTCTCCTCAAGAACTGCACTGTGTTTTCGTAGTTCCTCAATCTGCAGAGTGCTCTCCTGCTCCTGTTTTGCCATCAAATCTTCTTTGGCTTGAATCTGCTTTTTCGCAATTTCAAGAGAGTTGCTCAAATTTGTGATTTGTTTATTTAGACTTTCAATCTCCTGCTGTAGCGATTCAGAGTGCGTAGAGCTCTCTGTCTTTAACAGGTTTAGCTGCTCCTCCTTGTCATGAATCTCGGCATTTAGTCTTGTCACTTCATCTTGACTTGCCACTAGCTGCACCTGAAGTGCCTCTTTACCCTGAGTGTGCTGTAGCTGCTGTTCAGCAAACAGATTCTCCTTGGATTGCAAATTCTCCTCAGCACTTTTCAGAGAGGAGCCAAGAGTCTCCACCTGTGTCTTTAGACACTGGATCTCTTGATGAAGTAATTCTGACTGCTCTGAACTTTGGTTTTTCAACATGTGCATCTGATCTTCTTTAGTCTGGATCTCCTCCTTCATGCTCCTTAGCCTCTCCTCAGAAGAAGACAGTTGTTGCTGTAAGAGTTTTGTCTGATGGGCACTTTCCTGCTCCTGCTTTGCAAGTATATCTTCCTGAGCATGAACTTGTTCCTCAGCCTTCTTGAGTGAGTCATTCAGACTTCTCAGTTGTCCTACAAGGGATTTAATCTCTTGCTCCAGCAATTCAGACTGTTGAGCACTGTCGTTTTTTAAAGTAACAAGCTGCTCATTCTTCTCCTGTAGCTCTTTGTTAAACTTCTGAACCTCCTCTTCATAGGTCTCAATCTGTTGTTGTAATACCTCCCTTTCTTGGACACTTTCTTGTTGGGTTTTAGCTAGCAGGTCTTGCTTTAGTTGTATTTCTTGCTCAGCCTGTTTGAGAGATGAGCTCAAGTCTTCCACTTGGGCTGTTAAGGTCTGGATTTTATTATGGAACATTTCTTGTTCATTAGTCTTCTCCAGTAGTAATTTCGAAAGCATTTCCTCTTTAGCTTTAATTTCATTTTTGTTGTTATAGGTTTCATCTGTCAGGACGTCAACTTCCTCTCTGAGACTGCTGATTTGTTGATCTTTATCAGCCAAGAGAGAAGTGGCCGCAGACAACTTCGTCTCAAGGTCTTTCACCCTTTCCTCAGTTTGACAGAGAAGGTCTTCCTTTTCTTTCTTGATTTCCTTTAGTTTTTCAACTTCTTGTTCACAAGCAACAATATGCTTTTGTAGTCGGTCCAGCTGCTCAATTTTCTGTTGCTCAGCTTGCTCAAGTTGAAGTTTGAGATCGTGGATCTCCTGCTGAAGGGCTGCTCTCTGCTCGGTGATCTCCCTTTGCAATTTGTCTAAAATGTCATCCTTGGCTTGAATCATTTCTTCAGTTTGGGATTTCTGTTGCTTCATGACCTCCTTCTGCTGAGCAATTTCCTCCTGATACTCTGTCAACTGCTGTCTTTTGGCCTGAATCTCGACCTCAGCCTTTCTAAGGGAACAAGTTGTGCTTTCCAGCTCATTCTTCAAACCGTTGATTTCATAAGTGTACATTTCCCTCTGATAATTGAAGAAGAGAGGACATTAAGTAATCATCTAATCCAAACTAGATTTAAAATGTTTGAAAATATATACTTTATATTTGATTATCAAACACTGCTGAATTCATCATGATACAATGGCCAGATTTTTAAATAGAATTATGAAGCCCACCTCTATTACAGGCCCCATATTCTCTCCCACTTCTTCCTTTGTGGCCTTGCTTATTTCATCCTCTAAACAGGAAATCTTTCCCTGAAGGATTTGAATTTGTTCCATAAGTAGTTCCTGAAAGAAATAGAAAAAATAGTTCGTTCTTGAAGATAAAACCTTGCAATTTTAACAAACCAGAAGCAGTTACAAGCACAACATCTGTTGTGAGGATATATCTACCTTCTGAGCAGCAGCTTGGTTGAGTTCAAACTCTAAGTGGCCACTTTTGCTTTCCCACTCCTCCTGAGCAGATGCCAGTGTTTCTTTCAGTCTGCCAGCTTCTGATTCAAAGATGGCCAGCTGTGAGGAGACTGATCTTACCTGTGTAAATATGAAAAAGAAAGCCTTTACAATCTCTATTGGTGAGAGTTTTGATTTCAACTTTAACATGTGACTGTATAATATAAAGGGTTGTTACTAGTGAACAAATTGGGAAGTGACACCTCCAGCATATTCACACGTCAGCTTCAGTGGAAGTATGCTCATTTTCAAACTTCAAGATAAATTTGCATGACTGTTGTATAAATATAATTATTTTTATGTTCCCCATCATAAACAAAACAAAGTGACTCATTCAAACTGGAAGAGTGTTTATGTTCGTCATTACCTGGGATGAGAGGACACCATTTTCCTCTGTCAGCTCATCCATTTTGCGCTCCATAAGTGAGGAAGTACTCTTGATGTCTTTATTTTGTGTCAATATTTCATTAAGACGTATTTTCAACCTAGGACAAATTTAAAGAAAATTGTTAGCAAAGTAGTTCCTTTACTCACTCTTACAACAAATTCTTAACATTTTGGGTGTCCTAGGTAAGATTTTTTTCCTTGTGCATCTTTCTGTGCACATAACTTTAAAGCTACCATTTCAGTCTGTTTAGTTTGAATTTAAAATGACCAAGGGTCATATTATTCACAAAGACTGCATCCAATTTTTATCGATCTTTACCACACATCACTGCATGTAGTAGATAATATTTGCTAGCTCTAGTTGAACATGCTTTTTTGATGTTTACAGTGTTATCTCTTACATACATTAATAAATGTGGAGGTCTTATTCGGATTAAACAAAAACATAATTCTGTGGATTTAGCTCAGTTCTCAGGTACTTACGTGTCGTTGCTGGTCTCAAGCTCACTGATTTGTTCCCTGGCAACCTGCTCCTGATAACCCTGCTCTTCTTTCATCTTGTCCAGGCGGTACTGTAACTGGTTAATATGGGTCTCTTAAAAAAACGAAGAAGGAAGAAAAAAAGGTGTAGAACACAGTTTGATTTGAAAATGATAAACACAAAAACATAAACGAAAAGCCAGACAATATTATCATGTATAATATATTCAGTTAACTATTAACTTTCAGTAGCACTTTAACAGAACACTACAAGTTTGTTTACTATTGCTCTTAAAAGAAAAAGCAAAAACAAAGCACAAAAAAGTTTTGCCCATTTCACTTAACCACCCCCTGACAATGTTTTTATTTATACACTAACACCTAAAAGTTCTACCTCTCTGTGCAATGAGTGCAATCTTGCTGGCCAGCTCCCTCTCTAAACCATCTCTATAGTCTCTCTCCTTGATCATCTGTCGTTGCAGCTTTCTCATTTGAAACTTTGGGGTGTTCATGACATCCTGCAGAGGGGACTTGCTGCTTCAAATAAAGCAGACCAGACAAGATTAAGAATCATATTCAAAACAATAAAATCTGCTGGACTTACAAACATAAATGGATATGAAGTGCTTAATGTAGTGAGCATGATACCTGACAGAGGACGAAGCTACAGTTTGCAGATCCACAAATGTGATTTTCTGTGTGCGACGGAAGACAGGGGACTCATCATCTGAGAGTGAGGAGATTGTCGATGCATTGGAGGTGGAGGTGGAGGTGGTTGGTGATCGTTCAAAAACCTCTCGGGAGACAGGCAAGCCTAAAATATATATTGAGATATATTTAACTAATTATAAAGCTTGCATGTTAAACTCAAACCAGAAAGCTGCTGCAACACACACAAATGTCTGATAATGTAGCATATCATGAAGAAATGGAAAAATTACAATAACATAACTTACTTCTCTTCGCCAAATAACGATCCAGTCCATTTTTCAGATAAACACAACCCTCACTTTCCATGACATATGAGGTAGTTAGGTTTGCTATCTCTCGCTAATAAAGGAAGAATATATAAATTGGCACAAAATTAGAAATCATTGCAAAACTCAACACATGATGAATAAAATGGGATGCATAAGTCATTGTTACCGGATCCTGAGCAGCAAATCAGAAAAAAAACCTCTCTGCTTACCTCCACATCACAATCCAACGTGTTCAGAGTGTAGCGATCATTCATCATGTCATGGTACACAAGCAACAAAAGCACCTGGTGATATCAAAAAGAATGAGTCAGAATATATCTATATCTAAATTGGCCTTCTCTTTAATTTTATCTGTAACATACCTTTGCAATTTCTACGGTTAGATTAATGCCATCTTTTATATTGTCCCAAGACAATGAAGTGCCTTTAGCTGCAGTGTATCTGCAATCCCCTAAAGAACAAAATAGACAGAGGTTAATTACAAAAAGATGGCAAAATTCAACACGTCTGCCTTAAGAGGCTTTGTGAGTAATTTAAAAAAAGAAAAAAAGTGGTCCTTAGGGTGTGTTCTTTACAGGCTCACATCACTGTTTCACATGTGTACAATGCCGACTCCAGACCCAACCCAGCAGTGATGCAGGGTGTGGTTGAAGGTGCAAATATTTGAAATTTTCGACCAGACGTCACTGAAAACGGTGTCTTTAATCTATGAATTTACTTTCAGTGACATTTTATAGAAAAAATATGTGCTTTTTGCAGACTTAGTCACATTCAGACAGTCAATATTACTATAATCTACATGCAGTCAGTAGTGAAAGGTCTAGGATAGCAGGGGGAGAGTCCTACTTAAACCTTTAGACTGTACTACACCTTTGTACAAAGCATACAGCTTGGACAGAAATCACACGCAGTAAAATATCTGTAGATAGAAGATATTAGAGGTAAGGTAAAGAAACTCACTTTCCAAAAAGTCTGCAATGACCTTGAACCGATCCTCGATGAAATTACAAGAACAAGAGCTGGGTTCGTTTTTCCTGTGATAAAACAGTGGTGACACGAGATTAAAAATGGAGGTTTACGCTAAAGAATGAGCATCTCAATGCTACTTTTCAAGTACTAATTCGTAGAAAAAGCGATTGGAAATATTTGTTCTTCCAACGTTAACCATTACACCAGCAAAACAAAACATGCTCTTACTTACAGCTTATTAACAACTTTCAAAAAGATTTCCCCATCTTGCAAACTGTCGATTGTAATTTCGCTGTCGGACAGTTTAATAGTGTTAATCTGTAAGAAGAAAGTTTGAAAAGTTGGTTGGATGATACAGCGACTAAGCTAATAACATTAAACCTCGCTGGAATCAATGTATTTGCAATTTAACAACTGAGATAACATTACACTCATCAACTCACCCAGCTAAGAAGAGCTTTAACACCAAAGTTTATATCCATCTTGGCTGACCCTTTATTACAAAGGGATTTCGACCTGGAAGCTAAGAAACAGCAACAGTAACAGTTAGCTAACTGTGACGCTAACTTTTATTTAGCGACTGTAATTTAATTCTTTAAGACCAATGGTAATAAAAGTTGCTCCCAAGCGCGGACTCACCTTACAAGCCAAACA
>JAPZDZ010000024.1:11134059-11151786 GCA_029783805.1 Acanthurus tennentii | reverse complement strand
CTGTCATATGTAACGTGTAATGTAACGTTATACTTTTCTTCTTGACCAAGTTTTTCTTTTGCATTGAAACCTGTGCAACTCTCTCTATCTTGGATCGCTTTACATCTCGGCACTTTCATCCCAAGTGCCAACTTCCCAGCCTGGCTCGGACCAGGCCTTTTCCGACAGCTAGTAAGCTAAAGCTGCTTTTCGAGTGCCTCTCTTATCTTAAATACGAAAAAAAGATCGCTTACAAGCGTCGTCACAAATTACTTAACTACATCTTGTACATATAACATACTTTCCATTAACAAATTAGTAACGTGCACAATGTTTGTTATTCAAATAGCACATTGTTTTTGTCGGGACAGTTTTAGCCAGCTAGCAGCTAACTACCTGCTCTGTGGTCTCGTTCTCGCTGCTGTAACAGCAACCCATGACCGCGTCCAAGGGGCGACTTTACACAACCCCAGCCTCCCTGTTTTTCTTCAGAAACGAGCCGTGTTTATCTTCTTCAAAAACATAAAACCTCTCTCCTGAATGGTTTTTACTTATGCCTCATCAAAAGGTAGGAAGCTACTGTCAACAGCAGCTCCTCGGACGAACTATCACATGACAGAAGCTCTGGTGCAACAACACAAGCACTACTTCCGGTATTAAGGGAAGCAGCTGGAGCCTTCATCATGTGACGTGGGAATTTTCAAATGCGAAAAAAAGATCATTTAAAAAGTTAAATTAATAAAGCATGAGCAGCAGTTTGATGTGACAAAAACATAAAATCTGGGAATTTGAAAGGTTTATATTGTGCCTGTGCTGCACATATTTCTAAGCTGGGTTGTGTTAAACCAAACTATCACAAAATACCCAAAAACACTGTATCAACAGAACCAAAAACATTCTTTCAATATGAGATTACTAGTTTGCCTTGTGCTTTACGTATTCCATGATGCATATCATGATGCTGGGATGAGTAATCAGCTGTGCGCACTTTACTCAGAGGGAGTTGGACATGACAGAGTATGTAGGCCCTCTGGGCCAGAGGATGAGTGGCCCAAGCAGGTATGTTTTTGATCTGGGGCCCTCTATCACTTCAGTTCAGCCATTATTGTATTGTATTAAATGTTAATTGTGTTTCGATATTGACCGTAGGCAGTATAGTTATTTAACCTCTATACTGCTTTATGATCTTAAGTTAAAAATAATCTAAAAAATAACCCTGGTTAGGTACAGGGCAAATTCATATTTACTCAGTGCAAACATTGCAATTCTGTATTTAATCAGGTAGGAGCTTTTCAAATAGGCATTACTGAAGGAATTAAATACACGGCAGCAGGAGAAGGGAGCAGGACGAGGCATGTTTCTCCCTAGAGAAAGATAAAAGGGTCTGCAACACCCTCTGGCTGGTATGATGACAGAGATCCCCACACCCTTCTCTGGTACACTACATTTTATTTACAGTACCTAATCTAAAAATACAGACAGGTAAAGCTTTTCAAAGCTCATCCTGTTCTCATGTCTTTTACAAAACATGTATGTAATCACTGAAAAGATTCTGTATTAATTGCTTGCAAACAGAATCAAACTTTTAAAAGCAACTGCGCCAATATTTTGTGTGTCTTACAATTTGAAAACTACTGGTCTTGATTATTTTTGATTGAAGTACTTGAGTTTTTGTCACATTACTTTTAATCTGTATCCTTTAAAAAAGATAATGGCTCATAGGCATATGTATAATTTTGCTGCAGAATGATGATGATCATTTCCCTGCATTAATTTACGTTTTCTGCTCTGGGTGCACCTTAAAGTTTATATGATTGCCAATCTGAACATAGCAGACCTGCTGGCACTGTGAACTGTGGAGGCAGACACCAGTCTGATAGGCTGGGATGATGACTGGAGGGCGCCTGCCCTCTCATTAACCCCCTGTTTCCTCCACACCTCTTTGTTTACACTTACAAGCCGGTCAAGTCCAGGCAGAAGAGGAAGGCAGAGCCTCTGTAAACTTCAGTCTGTTCACGTTGGAACAAAAACAGCAATGATTGTTTCTGTGCTCGGCTTTATTTTGTTGCTTGAAGTTTCTCATGCTTCTGACGCAGCGCCTCCTGTCCAGCTCGGGCCGCCGTCGCTCGGATTCAGTTCCTCGGTTCGCTCCGTGTGTAAACCCATCCCGAGCACCCTGAGTCTGTGCCACGGGATCGGCTACAGGCAAATGCGGGTTCCCAACTTGCTCGGCCATGATACACTAAAGGAGGCCCAGCAGCAGTCGGCAGCCTGGCTGCCCCTCATCTCCAAGCTGTGCCATCGGGACACCAAGAAGTTCCTGTGCTCGCTGTTCGCCCCGGTGTGTCTGCCGGAGCTCAGCGGGCCGGTCAGTCCCTGCAGGAGCCTGTGTGAGGCCGTGCGGGACGGCTGTGTGCCGGTGATGAGCGCCTTCGGGTTCCCATGGCCGGAGATGTTTAACTGCACCCGGTTCCCGCGCGCAACCGAACTCTGTATCCCGGCAACCGGAGAGCACGAGGGGCGGACGGCGGAGGAGATCAAGCACGAGGAGGCTTTGAAGGGTCAGAAGTTGTTTTTTTTAATTATTATTTTCACCTCTTACACCTTGAGTGGAGAAATGTGTTTTTAATCAACAGTAAATAATATTTTTTTGTTGTAAAGGTGACGCAACATATATATTTCATAAATATTTCATATATATTGTTTGTATTTGGGATTTTTGTCTGCGGAAATAAGTGTACATACACTATCTACTGCACTATCAAATACGAAGTTTTAGTAATACCACAGTCGAGTTCTCTAAGTGCACTACACCACTAGGCTATTCCTTCATGCATGTTTTTGTATTGTACCAGCATACCGATAGTATTGGCCAATACTAGCGAATGCTGACTTGAAAATGCCAGCACTTATTTCTGCTGATAAGTAACAAGAATTGTAAATATGCTTAAGATATGAGTTCATTTGCCTTGTCTCCAGAGTTTGTCCAACACAGCAGAGACACAGTTTTGGTCGTAGCTCTGGAGTTTCTGTCAGAGTTTCTCTAAATGTTTTTTTTTTTTTACATTCCCATTTCAGTCAATATTTAATCCCTTCTCTTCACTTTTCCATCCCTCAGGAAGTGTTATCTGTGATGCCTGTAGTCTGGCTGCTGAAGGAGAGACTGACATCCAGGAAAACTTCTGCCACAGTCCATATGGTGAGAAAAAAATGATGGGTCACAAAAAGCATCCTTTTTTTCTTTTGACAAAAGAGCAGAGCAGGACAAACCTCTATATTAATGTAAATCAGGTCACAGAAGAGGTTGTCTAATCATACATACAAAGCTGTTGTTCTGCAATGTGTCTGAAATGGCACCTGTATTCTCTCTGTTTCTGTTGCAGCATTTAAGATGCGTCTGGGCAGTGTGTCGACGGTGGGAGGGGACCGTCAGCTGGTGCCTACAGCCCGCAGCCGCATCCTGAGGTGGGCGGGGGGAGGTGCAGAGAGAGCAGAAGGGGTTGGAGGGGCAATGGCCCACAGTGCTTTGTGGCTGCAAGAGGGAGGAACCTGTACTTGTCCTGGCTTAGACCCTGCAGAGACAAATGAAGACAGAGATTTTGAAGAGAAACAGATGAATAAGAGACAAGCAAAAGATGGAGGAAAGGAGAGTAATGGTGCTCAGGGTGGATGGTACCTTGCCCTTGCTCAGGCTGAAGAAGGAAGACTTGTGCTGACTCGACTGGTGAGGTGGACCAGAGGGGACAAAGAGCTGAAGAAGTTCATCAGAGCTGTCCTTAGACAGTCTTGCCCAGAGATGTAGACAGGAAGTTATCATCCATTGCAGTCTGTAACAGCGCACTGCTACCAGCAACACTTTTCAGTAATGTGCACAAAATTATAATAATGGGTAAAGAACACATGTTCAGCTGAATTAGCCTCCACTTAACAGCAGATAAATCACTCAAGTACAGATTGTTTGATACTGTGTAATTGAAAAAGTGTTAAAGATTAGTTCCTGTGTAAATCTGCATACTGGCCACTGTCTTGATTAACTTCTCCTGATCAACCATGTAAAGAGATATATACAACCCACCCAATAACCAGTGATGTTATCCTTACAAGTACAGTCTCATTTGGTGCCATTAGTAGAGTATGTGCGCCTCATTTTAATAACAAATTACACTATAATTCTGAATATGTGGTGATAGTTGCGTTACTGCAAAGATTACTGTAACCTGTAGCCTGCAAATGTTTATGTAGTTACATCTGGGGCTTTATTGTGCATATGTGTGTGGGTTTTATGTATTTTTTGTGTACATTTGTGTGTTTATAGAAGTACTCTTTAATCAAATCAAAAGTGTCGAGTAGTTTTAGTAATGACTGCAGGGATGTTGGCTGATTTGATCATGTATTTGAGTTGAAGCAGTGTAATAGCTGTTATTCCTGTAATGATAACATGTTTTCCTATCTGTCTTGTCACAACAGTGTAATACATCATTATGTGTTAGCTGTAAAACCAAACATATTACTTGTTACATATAATAATATGTTACATGTAAAGACGCTGTAATCTCAAGTCACATAAAAAGAGAAGCACTGAAAAAGAAAGACAATGTGACATGGGCAGCAAGTCATTTACATTTGGGTTTGGGCTTATTTTTGCTTTACATGACATTTGTGCCTAAAATGATTCTACTTTACTGCTTTTTAAGGATATGGTTGATTTTTTTTTATTAAATAAGACTTTATAAACATTTGGTGTTTATATTGTATTGATTTATATTGGAATCTATTGTTAGATAAATTAGCTTTATTTCCATCATGACTCAGTAAAGACAGAAATTTGATTCTAGATAGACACACACCTGTTGATGTTAACTTGACATATCGAATGTCTGTTTCACACTGCCTTGTCTCGCCATCTCTGCTATTGTCCACAGTGTCTGTCCTGTTTTAAATATCTGGATTAGAGGCCTTCATTGTGCCTGATCAAAATGGACACAAGCAGATGCTGATGCTAAAAGCCGTAGAGTTAGTTATATGATAGTTAATGTCCGTCAATTAGAAATAATTATAGGATATATACCGTCATGCACGTGACACATAAATAATTTATGTCCCAGATCTCTTATCTTCTCTTACACACACTCACCTGCACTCGTTTTCACCCGAAGTGCCCCTTTCATCTTTTCTATCATCAGCTCTGCTGCTCTGCCTTTGCTAAACTTCACAGAAAACAGGTGAGTGTCATTGTTTCTAGTGTGACGGTAAGGTACTCTTTATTTTGATGCAGATATTTTGTTACAGGATCTGCTCTGTGCATGGTGAAGAGTGCCTGCGGGGTCTACAGTTACCTTAGGCAGTACCGTAGGCAGTAGAAACATCTAGAGAGGCGAAGAACCACTGGGCTAAAGCATGAAAGAACACTCCTGTCTAGATCTCATCTTGCATGATTTAAAACAAGAAGAGTTTTGCTTGAAAGCTGCTTAATTTGTTTGATAATTATAATTTAAAGTAAAAAATTGTCCAACAATATAATGAATGCTATTGCTTGCAGTCGCACAATGGCCTTAAATCAACCTTATTAGCCTTACTTTTATCTACCTTACTTTTTTGTTTGCATTCATTGGACGTTTTTTATCCATCTTTCTGCAAATGTTTCAAGGCTTTAAGCATTTAAAAAATCATTCATTTATGCTTATGATATTAAGCATGAATGAAACATTATTTTAACGCAGTAGACATTATTTACAAAAAAATTGTGCACCCTCACTACAGAGTGATAGCATTTGCCTCTGATAATTTACTAACCTTCCTGAGTACGAGGAGGAATTGGCTGAACAATCTTACAGCATTAATGTAAGGTTGAAGCAAGATTTGAGACTACATAAAGATATCACTGCAAAGAAAGATATCACTCCACCTGTTGAATGTCACCAGGCAAAAGGCAACCCTGACCCCAATCTTGACTACTAATACAAAATATAAATACATCTTTTAGGTAACACTCAACATCCTTTTTAAACATGACCTATAAATCTACTCCTGTGTTTTTTTCTTCATAGGATCTACATAGGATGGTGTCTCCTGCTATCGCTCTGGCCTTCGTTCCCCTCCTGCTCACACTGATTATCAGGTACAGGTACTACTTTGTATTGTTCTATCGGGCGGTCCTGGTCAGGGCATGGAAGGACTGTGTCACAGGTCTGAGCCGAGAAGAGCGCGCCTACCAGTATGTGCTTACCCATGCCACCCCTGGAGACCCTGACAGCATTCTGGATGCCTTTGATGTCTGGTGCAGCAAGGTGGAGTTCATCAGCAACATTGGACCTAAAAAAGGTAAAAAGATAATGTAATAACTAACAATTAATCAGTTTATGGAGTTTTTTTTTTTACATGTTTATTTCCTCTGTGTAAAGGGAAGATCCTGGACCGGCTGCTGATGGAGCAGAGCCCTCTGACAGTGCTGGAGCTGGGTGCTCACTGCGGGTACAGCACCATACGCATCGCCCGGGCTCTGCCTCTGGGAGCCAGGCTCTACAGCGTTGAGATGGACCAGAGAAATGCTGCCATTGCAGAGAAAATAATCCGCTTGGCAGGTTTCGATGATGACACTGTGAGAGAACCTATTTACAACATTTCACTGTATATCTAATTTACACAACATGCACAATAGATCTCTTGATAAAGACCCCAAATAAGCTAGCTACAGGCCATCAGCACCATTTGTTTTTAAATAAATCTGTGACATTTCTGGTTGACATGTTGTATTAAGTATTTTGAAACCTTTAACACATTCCTGCTGTGCATTGTTCAGGTGGAGCTCATTGTGAATCCATCAGATGAGGTGATCCCTAAACTTCGGTCTGACTTTGGTTTGGAAAGGCTGGATTTTGTCTTCATGGACCATTGGAAGAAATGCTACGTTACTGATCTGCAGGTGACTGTAATAAATCAATGGAAAAGTAAATAATAACAATAATAATAATAATAGTACATTTTATTTGGCAGCACCTTTCACAGCACTCAAGGACACTTTACAGATGTATAAAAACACAATAAAAATAAATAAAAACAACAAATGTAAATTCAAAAGTACATAAGAATTTAAATCCTTTTTTATAGTTTACTGTCCTGACTGTCGGATAGCTGTTTGGAAGCCAAATTACCTTGATGAGTGCTAATAAATTTGTGTATATTAACCTTATATTACAAAAGTTAAAGGTCCAGTGTCCAGAATTTAGTGTTATCTATGTGAGGCTGCAGATTGCAGTAAACTAAATAACCCTTTTATTGAGACACTTTAAAAGTGTACAGACACTGAAAATTGATTTAAAAGTTCACCATTTGCTAACTTTGCCACTACTTTACAGCTGCTGGAGGGCTCTGGTCTGCTGGGAAAAGGGTCTATGATTGTGGCTGACAATGTGCTGTTCCCTGGGGCTCCAAAATTCCTCCGACACATCCGTAAAAGTGGCCTGTATGAGTGGAAGGTTCACCGGGCCACACTGGAGTACAGCAAAGGCATCAGGGACGGCATGGCTGAGCTGTTGTACCAGGGAATCAAGTAGATCATGCAGACTGTGATATCACACACACAGGTGGAAAAGAACCGAGTGGCAATAATAGAACAAATTTTAAGAAAATTGTGATGGAAATGATAATGATAATTTCCCCTCAAAAGGTCACATTCACCTGAAAACTGTAGCATCCCTGTAATGAATTTTTAAAAGATGCATTGTATCTCAGCTCAAAGAACTACCTGAACAAGGAACACAGTGCCAGCGCCCTCTTCTGTAAAAAAAGAGAACTATCAGGAAAAGAAACAGTCATAAACCAGATTAGTAACCATGTGAGCACAACACCAGCCTTTACACAGAAAATTCATCCGCTTTTTCCTGCTGCAGGGGATCTTTGTCCCTTATCACCACCTGTCAGCCGTCTAATAAATGCAAATGTATCATAAAGCCCTCAAAAAAAGCCTGTTTAATGAAAAATAACACCAGACAAAAAAGTATATTCAACAGTATGTTATTTAAATGAAGTCCACTGACGTCCTTTTAGTAAGAACATAATAAATGTCTTTTATTTAACAACCAAATAAAGAGAAGAGTACTGGCAGCATCAAAATCATATATTTTTACAAACACTTATTTCAGATGAACCTTCATCAGTGTGCAGCTTCAACCTAAATCCAACACATTAGTCCCTACCTTGTCACATTTTTTGTTTTTGTTATTAATCACAAACTTGAATGTAAAAAAGAAAAAACAGAAAAATGTGGCTTCCTAAAATTATTTAATAAAATACGAGCTGTCAAGGCCTCCGTTCATTTTAATACAAATCAAAGCCTTGAAAAGCAATTCTTTCAAATGAACATGAGAAAAATACGATGGACACTGTATGTTTATATCTCAGTTCACATTTTTAACTGCTGATATTGTGGAAATAATATTAAATGAGTTTCAATAAGAAGTGTTGTGTTGTCTTTACATAATACTATTTCACAAGCTTTTATGGAAAATGTAACAAAAGATCAGTAGCTTTCACAACACTGCAATGACACAGAGTTGTATGGTTTAAATCTCCTTTATAGGTAACAAATTAAACAGCTGACAGAACCATTCTTTTTGCTCTGTCAGCTGTTTGGAGAGGTGTCACAGACTGATCATATGACAAGTTCAGGGTTTAAATGAGTTGTCACTTGGCTGAAGCCTATTGCTGTCACCCGACTGTACCCGACTGGTCATAAAACAGTAAGACCTCGTGCTTTTGTTTGCTTACGTCACCTGGTCAGGAGAAGATGTGAACAGGTACTCAAACATGCACCCACACTAGTATTTTAACAATGTGGCTACTAAGCAACACTCACAGCAATGTCCAAAGGTGTCCAAAGCCTTTAAGGTCAACTGTAGCTTGACATGAAACACTTGTGCTGGATTTGCCCAGCCTCTCTTTGAAAGATATCATGGTACAAGCTTCGATTCAACTATATTATTTTCCTGTTTTCAAAAATAAAAACAATGTTCATGTCAAATGCTGCAGAAACAGCAGTCACGTTTAAAGTTGTGTGCAGAAATCCATTAGCAGACAACTTCATGGAGTTTATCATTGTCTTTTGTCTTAAATCATCCATTGGTCTTGGTCTTGATCTGGTCCCTCCATGTCAACCTGACAGAAAGACAGAGTCAGATTAAACGCTATTATTTCTGTTTGTAGGGAGAAAATGAAGTTAGAAAGTGTATTTTCAGAGTATTTTAGATGTTTTAATAAGCATGACTTACTAGTTGTTAAAAAAAAAAATTCTAACTGAAAGCACAATTACTAAACTGCTGTTACAAAACAAATTTCTTTCTACTTTTAACAAATATAAGCCATATGGGCCATATGGTTGGGTAATGACACTAATGACACTGTGGCAAATGTTACACTCCAGGTGGCTCCTATCATTTACTGTATTGTTTTGGTGTCAGGCAAAAGATTTTCTACAAATCATACATTAGAGCACCTCATTGATCTCGCCGTCATCTGGTGACTCATTGTAATCATTCATCTCATCCATGTCTTGCATGTCCTCTTCATCTTCAGAGTCTTCCTCGCTGTCCTCCTCATCCTCATCATCTTCCTCTTCTTCTTCCTCATATCCTCCTGCCTGCAGACAGTAAAGACAGATGACACAAATGGAGGAAACTTTGGATCTACTGTAGTTTTTACACTGCTAGAACTCAGCTTAAAATACACCAAAGGATTTTATCTTAAATGCTGAAAAACACAGTACCTCAAAAATAGGTTTCCCAATGGGCATCAGGTTGTTGTCTTTCTCAGCAATGCTCTGCAGCTGAGGAGGAGACAGAGTGAATATGATTAAAAACGAGCATGAAGACAAGACATGAAGAGAAATACACCGTGTCTCAGCGTTGGCGTGTACCCAGGTTTGGTGTTGTTGCTCCTGCTGGTGAAGCTCGGTTTCGTCTACGCAGGGTCGGTCCAAGTTGAACCACAGAGACTCCGTTATTCGGGGGAAGAGAGAGGGGAACAGCGTGGACATGTCTGTCATAGAAAACAACAACAAATACGATGTCAAACAGCAAGATTGCATGAAGGCTGAGTTGAGGCTAGGAGACAGCTTTTGGTACTTTAAGATTAACTATATGGCAAAACAGCCCAAAAAGACAATTTAACATAACACAGGACAAGTGAAGGGACGAGTGTTGTTTAGTTAAAGTAATTCGTCGCTTAAATGCGATTTGAAGTCGCTCTTTTTTCGTACATTATGTTTCTAAATCGTTATATCAACCCAACGAATCTTTGCGGTAAACCATAACGTTGTGCAATATGACAGTTTGCCCGTAATTGCCCGTGAAATAATGGATAGTCTAAGTACCTGCCAGTCGCTCGCCCCAGCTTTTAAAAATTTCAAAACAAATTTAACCGGAAGCCGCTGGTGTTCATCTATGGATATTACCGACGCACTCTTGTCCAGTTTTACTTCACAAAGGTTCCGCCTGGGCAGCAGCGGTATGCACGGGGAAAATATGATTAAGATTACGCACACAATATCTGCTGTTGTTGTTGTTTTTTTGTTTTTTAAATTCGATTAAAGATATTTTTTATTTTTAAAAAAATCGAAAAGCACTTATTTCACCGAATGTCCATGAGAAGGAAACTGTTACATAAGAGTAAAACTAGAACATGTGCTGCTGGACAAATATACATTTACTGCTACATCACCTCATCTTTATTACTCATGAATGAAATTTGAGAGATAAAGATAACTTGTAATTAGCTTTCCACTTTAGCATGCCTGTTCTGTTAAAGTTTAAGTTGAGTCATGTGACAACCAATACAGATGCAGCAGAAGCTTATCTTTACTTCTTAGGTCACGCTGCCTTTTTCACACACGAGTGTGAGAGACAAAGCAGAACCTTGAAATAAAATTCTCTTTACATTATAATGTAATAAAGACGATGATCACATACAATTTGCACAACACACAAGCGAGGGCGCGCACACGCAAGGCAGACTTTGGACTTTGGAGATATTTTATTTTAGTATGGCCGCAAGGTTTCATGCAAGGTTATTTGGAATAGCGGCAACCGTCTTCAGTCACACTCCCCCCCCACACACATGCAGGCACACTTTCCTTCTCTTAGTCGTGTTCAGTCTTGACAAGTCTGTAAGGAGACGATACTAATTTGTGGGATCATCTCTTCAGTAAGAAATCATCACAGAATCTAAAAAGGTAAATAATTTCTAATAGAGATTTTTTTCACTGAGTTGTCACAGAGTGGTTGTTTTTTTCCTTCAACATGTAGTTTGTAGTATGAGATTAAATCTCTTTTAACGAAGAAAGTTGTTTTGTCGTTTCTGTTGAATTCATGGTGTCTTCCTAATTGTTTTTCATTGAGTTTTTCGGATAGAGGTTCAGAAGCAGTGGTGATAATAAAGTTTTTTGTAACAATGTCTTCACAGTAGCTACTAATTTTTAACAGTTTCAGTTGTTTTTCATATTGAAACTGAAAGAAGAATTTAAAGTTAACAAGCACATTTACTAAAAGATTTGAATTTCAATGTACTCATACTAAAGTATTTCTGTTTTTTGCTGCTTTACTCCCACTCTAGTGCCTTTCAGATTGATTGTTTAGGGTGGCTCTAAAACTCAAATTAGCATGATGAAATATTTCATAAGACACATTCACCAAGGTGAAATTCATAAGATACTCAGCTAGATTACTGTAAAAATAATTATTAAATCATAACCAGCTGCAACATTGAATTGTATTCATTCATATAAAAAAAATCAATTAAATCTGTCTAAAAAGTTGTATTCTCTTTACTTTTACTGCATGCTTATGCTAATACTATATTTGAGAAAGCATTTTAAATAGAGGGATTAAGATTGTTACAGAGTATTTCTGTACTGTGGTATTGTCTCTGTCTTCCTCCTCTGATTTAAATAATGCAATTTTTAAAATTTAAATAAAAAATATCATAAAGTCTGTATTCACCTTTAGGTTATGGCTCTTGGCTGTGGTTAGTGGCCTGCTTGTGTCAGCATTGTTCTCCTGCTTCAGAAAATATTAACAGACTGATTAATAACACCAACTTATCTGTTACTGAAGAAATATTAATGATGTGTTCAAAAGAAAATCGACCTTAAATCAGAGCTACCTCACTTAACACTTTACAATCAGCTCCCACAGTGTGGAATACAATACTTTGTCCACAATGAGGTGGACAAAGTCTTGTGTGTTGAAGTTTTCTGGCCATCCATACAACAAGGACATAACCTTTACACTAGTGCTTTGCACCGGCTATCTTGTTAGGACCTTCCCACTGATGTTTGTTATCTCCCCCCTGCTGCAGAGCCATGTGGGTTGTCTTGGCCTTGCTGTTGAGCGTCTCCACCAGCGCTTTGTCTGAGGACAAGCTCAACATGTGTATGGATGCCAAACACCACAAAACAGAGCCTGGCCCTGAGGGAGCACTTTATCTTCAGGTGATGAAAACACATGTTCCCAAACATCAACAATAGAACAAATCAAAAAGTGAAATGCTGGAAGGTTCAAATCTGTGTATGGTGTTTTTTCCTCATCTAAAGTTGATCCAGACACAAGGTTGATTTGAAAAAAGTTTTTAGTCACCTTAAAGTGGCCCCTCTTTCCTCTTCCCCCTCCCAGTGTGCTCCATGGAAAGACAATGCTTGTTGCACAGCCAACACCTCAGAAGAAGCCCACGCTGATAACTCCTACTTGTACAACTTCAACTGGAATCACTGTGGCATCATGAGCCAGAAGTGCAAGAACCATTTCATTCAGGACACCTGCTTTTATGAGTGCTCACCACACTTGGGACCCTGGATACAAGCAGTGCGTATTGTGCGGTTATGCTCTCAGTTTCTATTGTATGTGCGCGCTTATAACACTAGATGGCAGCATAAGCCATTAAAAAGCACCAAGAGGGCTTGTCACATTCACATGAATAACACATCTCCATTGTTCTGTTTCATTATAGTAATAAAAGATTGCTACCTCAAATTAAATTTAGTGATAGACACTTTGCAGTGTTTTTTCATTTGCAGAGACTCACCCATTACTTGATCACAGCGTATTATTTATGTTCTAAAATGATAGGTCATATAAATAAGTCAATTGTGTGTGTGTGTGTGTGTGTGTGTGTGTGTGTGTGTGTGTGTTTGTGTGTAAAGGTGGATCAGAGCTGGCGTAAGGAGCGTATCTTAGATGTGCCTCTGTGTCAAGAGGACTGCCACGATTGGTGGGAAGACTGCAAGGATGATTTTACCTGCAAGAGTAACTGGCACGTGGGATGGGACTGGAGCTCAAGTAAGTACAAAAATGCATACACACACAAATGTATGGATGCAAACAAAGACCAGTGGGTACACACATCCAATTCACATATTTGAAAAACACTTACACACTCAACTTAAACAAAAAATTAACACTCATGACCATACCTATGCAATACCATGCACTGATAAACACATGGAGATTTTCCATTTTACTATTTTTTGCTTATTGTCATGTAATTACTGCATATAATTTAGATTATACTGTACTATAAATAAAATAGCTGTGGCTATGATTCAGACTCTTTCTAATCCCCTGCTCTCCTACAGATACTAACCAATGCCCTGATGGCAGCAAGTGCAGAAAGTGGACTGATGTTTTCCCCACGGCTCAGTTCATGTGTGAAGAAATCTGGAGCAATTCTTACAAATACACCACCCTCTCCAAAACCTCAGGCCGCTGCATGCAGCTCTGGTTCAATGGGACAAACCCCAACAAGAAGGTAGCTGAGTACTACCTTAACAGTGCGGAGCAACACAAGAGCTTTGCCTTGACAACAGCACTTTTCACTGTGTCCTTCTCTGTAATGATGTACTAATTGATATCCTTGACCTGTCCTGTATCACCCTGAAGGCATCAATAAAGCTGATTTCAAAGACTACCCTGTGTCATCTCTATGTCCATATGTTCCTGTATGATTATGCATCTGATTGGTATTTATTTATTTAATTAATTAATTTCAGTGCAGTGTATTACAGAATAAATACTGAAGACGTCTTTTAAATCATGTGAATGAAACCCTAAAAACTATTACTGTCCCTGTCACTCAGAGCTTCATATTTCAGAGAGTGCTGAGGGTTTCCATCCTCTGATTGGCCACAGCCATACATTACTTTCTGTTGAGAAGGTCCCTTTCTAGTGAAGCAAAAAAAGTGACCGAGGGTCGAGGACTCTGAAATCCTGGAGCAAGCTCTTTGGGCCAAACTATGTGCTATGATGTCAATGGAGGAGATTTGGGTGTAGCTAGTTTTGCTTTGTATTTAGTTGTACTTATTATCTATCCTGTTTACCCTCTATGTGCTGTTTGGTTAAGCCAAACCACTTTTAATTTTCCCTCCTGTTGTTCTGCCTTTTCAGTTTGTTCAGTCAAGATCTTGTTTACCTGTTGTTGTTGTATTAAGTACAGTTATAATTTTTTGACTTCTTTTACTGAGCCATCTGTCAAACTCTTGGTTCATATAAATTATGTATTTTGGGTGAATAAAAATGAAAGTTCTCAACTACAACTCCTGTTTTCTCATTGCCTAAGTGCTTAGTTCTTAACAATGGCAAACCTTCAGTGACTCTCCCAAAGGAAAAGCTCATTATAACACCAAAAATTGTTTGTCCTTCAGTGTTTTTTCAATACTTTTTTAATCTATCTTTTATATGTTTTAAGTGTTTTTATTTGACCTCTGTTCACAGAAAAAAATATATATACATATATCTGGTGGTAAAAAAGTAAAAGTGGTGTAGAAATATAATGTCACAAAAAAAGGTCAATTTTAAAAAATTTTAGGGTACAAAATTTAAAAAAAGCATGAAGTACAAGTACAGAAGTGCGAACATTAAAATAAACTCACAAGACAAAAAGTTAAAGTATTTAAGCAAAATGGCCTATCAGATTATTGATTTAAAATCAATGATGCATTAACACACATTAACTTAATAAAACAGCTTGTTAAAGTGGAGGTATTTTGTATTAAATTTACTGCTGGATAGCTTGCAAATTCCCTTTGCAAAACATCTTATACATAATACTGATTTACAGTTTATTTGGTAATTTATTTTGTGTCATTTTTCTGAATTTGCCATGTATCTTATTAACTAATTTAGTGGAGAACAGAAAAGGGATTTGTCCACCAGGATAAAATAACAAAACACAAAAAATACAGTATAAACACACAAAAATCAAGACATCAAATTGTGAACTTATCTGAAGTCAAGGGAGTACAGCAGTTTAGTACCTAGAAAAAAAACTTTTGATTTGAACATCTGTGTGGATAAAGACAATTAAAGAGACATGCAGCATACTGTATTACTCCACAGCTCTGGAATGACATTTTTCTTCAGTGAAAACTGTGGATAAGTTTAATAACTCCTTCATAACCGCAGCCACCAGTGAGGAAAAACTGAAACTGACCCAGGATCTGCACTGAGGGAAACGTTTCTCTACGCAGGGCCCCAGTGATCACACCGTCACATGACCACTCTGGGCCAGCTAGTGGTTAGTGGGCTCCACTGCTAGGTAATTATCAAGTTCTAGTCCCTTGTGTGTGTGTGTGTGTGTGTGTGTGTGTGTGTGTGTGAGTGTGTGTGTGTGTGTGTGAGTGTGTGTGTGTGTGTGTGTGTGTGTGTTGTGTGTGTGTGTGTGTGTGTGTGACTCTGTGTGTGTGTGTGTGTGTGTGTGTGACTGTGTCAGAGAGAATGAAAGAGAAAACATAAGGGTGTGTTAATGTACTCTCTCTGTGTTTAAGTGTGTTTCTGTGTCGTATAATCCCTATGTGTGTGTTGCATGTATGACTCTGAGTGGCATGTGTTTACAGATGTGTGTGTGGGTGCTTGTGTGTGTGTGGGTGTGTGTGTGTGTGTGTGTGTGTGTCAATGCCACGTCTGAATATGTTCAAGTCTTTGAAAAAGTCTTGTGATCAGCTGGTGCAATTTGTATTTTATAATCAAAACCTGAGATAATTGATCTAGTAATTTTAAAACAACATCACTGATGAAGTCAACTGTATGATATTTTAAAAATGTCGGCTTCCTTCTAACAGACATCAGTTGTGTTGTGTTAAAGTGCTGCCTCATTTTTTTAAAGATGATAAAAACATCCTTCCTAATACCACTGAATAATTTAGCACGTTCAGCAAGTTCAGCTGTGAACTAGAGAGTTTTCCTGTTGCTTTTCTCTGCACGAACTGTATGTGTAAAGCTTGTATATTGAGAGACCTGGCCTCTGGTGGGACTATTCCATTGCAGAAATTTGGTAATACCTTAGCTGTAATTGACCCAATACTCATATTATTAGCAAAACACTGCTCCAATATTTTCCATCACCAGAGTACCTCAAATAGTAGATAATCTGGTTTTAAACAACAGATGTTTTTTTTAAAAAAAACACCAGTTTGTTTCCCTCAAATTACACTACACAGTTCCCACTTAACTCTAGTACAACATTAACAGACACTGAATGCAAACTTCACTTTTAGAAGTGTAACTTACACACTGAAAGAACAGCACAATTATGTTAAGCTTGTGTATAATTGGGTAATACAAAAGCAAAAATGTTCATTTACCAACTAAGGCACCATAAGATTAAAACTATCTTGGGCAACAGAAGTTGGCTCATATGAAGCATCTATCTTAGTTCCCTCTCAGACACTTACATAATATTTAGCACATACAAAACATGTTAATATGACGGATTTCATATGTAGGAAGGCATTCTCTTCTTAGTGCTCTGGTGTTTGTATGAAAAATATGTACAGGTCTGAAAATGGAAAAAATAACTTCCATACCATGCTAAAAGTTTTGCCAACATGCTGCTTTATAGCTAAAAATACTCTAAGTATAGCTGAGTCTAGCTGGAAAAAGAAAGCTGAGCCTGACAAAATAAAGTTAGACTAATGAATGTTGAGCTGAATGATGTAGCAGCAGTGGCCCAAAGCAGCCGTGTTATGGCCACTGTTTGGCAGAGGATAAAAAGGTTATGTCCTGCATAGTTTACAATGTAGCTTGTTTTCTGACCTAATCCTAAAGCCCAACTTTAATAAAATTTAAAGAATAGTATAGTTGTATACATATGACTTATCTATCATTCATTCATTTTGGTTTTGCAATGGGCATTATAGCCTCACAGTAAGCATGGTTATACAGGATTCTGGTGAGATGCAAATCATATATATATATATATATATATATGCGTTTTTAGATTAAATTGCTGACAGAGTAGTTTTAGTATAATGTGACATCTTGCAGCAGACTTTTACAATCTCTGCATGCAGACATATTGTTAAGCCGCATACTTTTACAGTCTTTTACAGTCAACTCACACACAGAGACACACATAAGCATACACTGTGTGATGCCATAGCCATAAATAGCTTTGGGATGGCTGCTGTCCCTGTGGCTATTAATACTCAGTTTTTCTGAGGTCATTGGCAACACACACGACCCTGCCCAACTCTCACCCTTTTTCTCTCTCACTTAAACTCTACCTCTCTTTTGCTTTGTGTGCATATGTGTATGTGTATCCATACCACAATTTAGAAGTCAGACTTTTTGTGGGCAACTTAAGAAAAAAAGAATGTCTAAAGTCAGAATAAGGTGCCATGATCTCTGAATGTTGGGTTTACTGTTTCCTGTGTTTAGCTAGTCTGGTCCCTAGGTGGACACTTACACCTTGTGTGAGTGAGTGAGT
>JAPZDZ010000024.1:11095428-11105859 GCA_029783805.1 Acanthurus tennentii | reverse complement strand
CATGTGCAGGTAGAGTTTTGCAGGTTGAATGTGCAGTTGCATAATCTTTTAGGATGAGAGAAGGTTGACTTTATTATCTGAATTTGAGTTTAAGAGAATAGGTTTATGGAGATGTACCGAGGGCCATGCTGTAGCAGCTCAGCAGACTCCACCAGATTCTGTGTTATAATGGACAAGTCCTGACTCTCAAAACAAAACCGGAAACTCCTCACTGTTCCTGTTGATCACATAATGTCTGTTCCTCATGTTCTCTTCCTGTGTGCTTCAGAACAGGTTCGTCTTGATGGTGGGGTTGGGTTTTCTGTGGAAGGAGGACAGGACTCCGGCAAAGGGCCCGGTCATACTGTCCGCCGGCTGCCAGGCCTTCAGAATCTCTTGAGTCTGGACGGCAGGCTGGGCCACGGCTGGGTTGGATGGCCCTAGGCTGGACCAGCTTGGCGGCTTCAGTCCCTGAAGAACCGGAGAGCTGGAGGTGTTAGCGTAGCCGGTGTTGGCAGGAGCCGGGCTGGGACTCAGGCTGGCAGGGCTGCCTAAGTTTCCACTGGCCGAGCCCGGCAGAGAGGCCGTGCTGTCAGGTGTGGGGCTGCAGGTGGATTCTTTGGACTCATCATCATCTGATGAAGACCTTGGCTCTCCGCCCTTCTTCCCTCCAGAGCTGCTGCTGTTGGTGCTGCCCGAGGTGCCACCAGAGTTGTTTGCTTTGGCGTTGGCTGCACGCTCCTGCTTACGAAACTTGGCACGCCTGTTCTGAAACCACACCTGTTCAACAGAACAAGGTACAATAAATATATTGCATGGATATGCATACATGCATGCATACATTTATCTCATACATTTAAATAGCAGATAATAATAATTATGTCAGACAAATGGTACCAAAGTCAAATAAAAAAGAAATTGTAGGGTTTTTGGGTTATTTTTTCAGCCATAAGAAAGCAGAAGACAAAAACCTGCTCCTCTCACCTGAACCCGGGCCTCGGTCAGGTCTATCTTCAGCGCAAGCTCCTCTCGAGTGTAGATGTCCGGATAGTGCGTCTCGGCAAAGACCCGCTCCAGCTCTTTAAGCTGGGAGCTGGTGAAGGTGGTCCTGATGCGCCGCTGCTTCCTCTTCTCGTTCAGGCCGGAGGGGTCTGAGAAAAACTTGTAAGGGACTGTGAGAGAGAAATCACATCCGTTTAGTCGAAAATTCAAAGAAGATGACAAATGAGAAAAAGAAATGATGGACACTTTAATACAGCAAAGGAGATGTGAAACGCGGAGAGAACTTGCGTAAATTTACGTCGAAGCGCTTTCAAATGAAAACAACTTTTGAACGACGTTATCGGGAAACCGTTCACAGTTAAATAAATGAACCCCGTCCCTTTAGTGTAAGCGACATGGCATTGTTTTTATACATGTACAGTTCGTGGAAGACGGGTTAGTTGATTCATACAGGCCTGTAATTGTATTATGTTCAAAGCAAATCAAAGCTGACGGCGTAGCTTTGTAAGGAAATATGATGAAAATAAACCTTTGAATTGTGAGATTGAAGGCCAACAATATGCTGAAGGCCATAACAGGCCACACACTTAAAAAAAAAGGCTAAAATCAGACAAATTTGGCTATTTACAGAGCTGATTATTTTACGATTTTAATTTTTTTAAGCCAAAAATTATTCTTCCGTTGTACAATAATAACAGAGAGCCCTGGCAATATAATGAAGATAATCACATCTGAAATTACTGAAATAGTTATAGGCTTAGAAATAATATTTTGTGACTATTTGTTGAAAGATTTGTATTGTGTAAGTTAATAAAAGTACATTTTTATCAACTTAAGGAGAATTTGATTTATCCAAACTAAAATGTATCTTAATTTAAATTATTTAAATCATGTACAAACGTTATTAGATTAATGGTAACAGCCCAAATTCACAAAGTATTTTAAATTTCAAAATTAACAGAAACTCCTAGAAACAACTAAATTTCCCTGCAAAAAGAAAAAAAATAGTGGGTAAAAAACGTTAAACGTTAAATGTTCAGTTTATTATGAATATTGTTACAGGGAATTGCAGAAAAAAATACGCACCCAAATAAGCATTTCTGGCCAACAGGTAGATGTGTGCGCTTTTCTTGCTTGTGATTTGTAAAGATCGACATCGGCAAACTTTGATACCTTGCATTTTTTGAAAGACGAGTCATCATAATTATCTGCTATAATTATTATTATAATTATTATTATTATTATTATTATTATTATTATTATTATTATTAGCGTATACTTAAAAAACAATGATAATGTTTTACACTGACGCACGTCTCAAATAATTTGCCCTGTAGAAATAAATTCTGTTTGTAATATGCTTTGCTTTTTAACGACAATATTAATTTATATAAATACAGTAATATGTTAATTGGGCCTATTATAGTGCAATAGCATGCAAATGCTTCTCTGAGAAGTACACATACTTTTGCAATTATCCAAATATAATTCAGGAATTGTTAATCAGGAGGATAAAAAAATTAAGGCTGTAAAATAATTTCGTTTCAAAACGCAAAGACTTTCATTTAAAACGAAAAATTGAATTAACACTTGAAAATTTTCTTTTTCTAACGTTTTTTTATACCAATCGATGCGGTGTAAAGGTCAGACGAAGTGAGTGAGACCACAAAATGTACGTCTAGCCATTATAACTTTTTCTGTCTCTCTATAAAAGCAATTACCTCTATGTTTATGCTTACAGACCATCTGAAAAAAAGGAGGCTGATGTACCTGAGGAGTAAGGTGTTGGCTGGTGCTCTCGCAGGGCTCCTAGGGTGCAGCTGGCCGTGCTGAGCGGAGTGCAGCCCGGGTTGGTGAAGGGTCCGCTCCGGATCGGGTTGTACTGGAAGGAGCTGGCCTGGCTGCATGAGCTGAAGTCCGCGTAGGCTGACGCTTCCATGGCCGCCATGCAGGAGTCATAGGAGTTCAGGTAGGAGTAATCCATCTTGTACATGGGATCAGCCGGTGCGAACACCGGTCTGCAAAACAAACGACCGGGGGAACTCCGAGCAGAGAGGCCTCGGGTGTGTTTTCACTGCCGCCTTTTATTTTTTTTTTTGAGATAAAAATATAGTTGAAACCAGTCAGAGTCGGCCTGTCTCGTCAGTATCTCCAAGGACTGTTGGGTCGTCTCTCCAAAACTCCCTTCAGCTTTGCGGTGTGTATCTCACTGTCACGCGACAGTTTTTCGTTTTTCCTGATAAACAATCCAGATGTTTTCTTTTATCTCTACTGCTTCACTCTCTTTCTCTCTTTCCTCTTGCTCCTGGCTCCCCCTCTCTCTATCTTTCTTTTTCTCTCTCTCTTTCCGTCTCTTCAGTGCTCCTCGCGGGACTGCAGTTCACTCCGCTCTCGCGCTCCGTTTGACAGCGCGCTGCGGCTTGCGCGGTGTTTATAATAAACTTGGCAGAGCGCGAGACAATAGCGAGGCGGTGGTCTAGTTTCCATGACAATGCCACCAGTGAGTGAGCGTGGACACGGACGGCCCCCCTTTTCCACTGGCTCACTGCACCGCCCACGCGCTCCGGAGCATCGCGAGCTCGCAGGTGTCAACAGAGTTAAACCATGAGTTATAAAAAACGGCAGGTTTTTCATTTAAGACAGGCTGTAATATCTTCTGTAATTTCCCCTTTTTAACAATATATATATACTGAAAGGTCGAGTCTTTTCCAAATATGACTAAAATTAAATGTCAGTGTTTCATACAGGCTACCACATCCTCTTTAGAATGAGCCCAAAAACTTTTCAACCATTCTCAGCTACAAATCCTGAAATGAGCGTTCGTTAGGCCTCCTTCATTACCCATCTTGTTCCTCCCTCTTTAAGAAATGCTTCAGCTATGATTCAAAACAATAAGCCAAGAAAGTTACTCAAGTAAGGGCATCTGAAACTGCTAATAAACCATGCCAAGTTATGATTTATTCATTATTTTTTTAATGCAGCCTGTTTTTGCATCCAGACAGAGGACTGCAACTAATTGAAACTCTTTGGGTTTGAACTCTAGAACTGAATGTTGCAGTGGGTAAAGATTAGTCTTATGAAGAAATTTTTAAAATTTGAACATAAAGAAAATTAAAGGGGATACGAATTTAAATTTGTCATCTGTTGGACGCATCTACATTGTAAAAACAAACAGATAATAATGTCTGATCATTTCGCGATATTGTATGTGATTACGTTACGCCACAACGTCACAATTAATATATTATCATGTGACTAAAACGCATTTTATGAGCAGGTGCGTGTTAAACCTCACATATCGCACTATAGCCAGTCAATATTGTTCCATTCAGATAGCTCGTGGAAACAACTGCATCCCGGCCACAGAAGTCTTTATGTGGGGGGAAACGTCCAGATGTGACGGTGATTGCCGGGATTAAAAGCTTTGATTTGATTCCGATCACTTTTACAGAGATGTCACCAGAGTGAGCGTCAGTTTGATGTATAGGGCGAGAGAGGGAATTGGCTGCGGAGACAACTGAGCAACCACGACAGGCTAACCATAAACGCATTGACGCTTCATAAATTGGTTTAAGTTTATTGTTCGGTGTCATACAATGTGATAAGTCATATCCCACACGGCCCCCATCTCTCTATCGCACACACACGAACACGCAAACGCACATGCACACACAAAAGAGCGAGAGGGCTTGAAACCTGCAGGCAGGCGCGCGCTCCATGTAGTTTCCAAATCGGTGCTTTTTAAAAACCGCATTGCAGACTCTGTTCATTGGATTATTAGACTTTTTATTAGTAGATAATTTCACCCAATAACATAACCCACAAACCAATTGTGTCGTGTGCGTGTACGAGAAATTAATTGAGTTTGGCTTGTGTGCGTGCGCGTGCCCAAGTGCGCGCTCTTATCTCTGCTTGACCAAGGGCTGGCTGCATGATGATGCTTGTTAATGTCATTAACCCACACAACACACGTGCGCATGCGTGCATTCTCTACGCTGTACTCATTTAAACTACAAATAAGTATTAATAATAAGATTTGTTCGAAGCGTTTATTGTGCGGTTGGTGAGAGCCGGTGGGTGTATGGGGCGGGGCGGCACGCGGAGCTCCTGTTGATACAGTTGTTCGTCTCGTGCTGATGTTGGATGTTGCAATTCTGGTTGATCATCACTCACGTCTGTGGCTACTTCTGTCAGCGGCACTGCGTCTGAGACCGAGGCTCCGCAAAGCCAGAGAGAGGAGCATCGAGTTTGACGACAGAGTCCAATGAACAAAACCAAAATCAGCATTTAAACTGCGTGCGTCATCACACCCAACATGTCTGTGCGGTTACACTATACATGCACCCATTATGCTTTACAGCACATTGACTCCAAATAGAGTTTTAGTCTGCAACATTAATGTTACAGACTTCTTGTTTTTATACCAAAGTTATTCGATTTTAATTTTGCTCTGATGTGTAGGCCTAGTTTTTTATGAAGTGAACTATTTCTAATTCTAAATAGTCTCTTATTTTGATTCATATTTTATTCTGCATTTGTAAATATGGGTTTTATGCATTTCGCCTTAAAATATTTTGTGATTTCACCTGACATTTAAAGGCCTATCAGAGTCTTGATGCTTTAGGCCCAAATGAGATTTTTAGAAGCAACATGGCATATAATATTCTAAAACTCATATTATAGGCGTCTAGAGTCTAACCTACATGGATAAACAGTATAGCACATTAAAATGCAGTTGAATGGGTAAATAATTCGTCACTGATTCAACTCTTTTGACATTGCAAACAAACATGTGTCCAGCTCTTCGACTAAAATCGCTTCTAAAAAGTTTCCCTGAACACATGAATCTATAAGGATAAAGGCTTCTGCAGTTTAGCTGTTAGGCCTGTGTGATCCCCGTGAACGCACCATATTCTCTAAGCCATTTAAAATGAATATAATTCCGTCTGTTGTGTGTCTTGGTCCCGTCTGGTGGGTTCAGAGGTGAGTTTACCGAGAAACTTAAACAGTTTCAAAGTTAAACTCTCCAGGCCGTTTCTGCCTCCCAAAAAAAAAGAGCAGCCAGGAGCGACCCTAGCTCTCCCGCTTTTTAAAGCATTTAAACTTTAATCCCTTCAAAGAGGGGAGCGGTCTCTTCCAGGCCACTAATCCGCCCTATAGAGCTCCAGCGCAGGGGGAGACTTCTCCTCTGCAGAGGCTTTAACTTTGGACTTTTACATTCATGGGACGATTTGACGGAAACAGTAACGGGGATCTTTGGCATTCATGACGTCTGAGTCAACAGAGTGGGACACAATGGTCCCCCAGAGGCTCCTGAGGGCCCCTGAGAGAGGAGCCCTGACTATAGGGATTATAGGCCCATGGAGGACTGGGTTAGTAGGGGAAATCTTACGGACACACTTAGCATATGCGGACCGGACCGTTCCAGAGTTTTGATTAAGATGACATTAAAGGATCATTTCAACCTTTAAGTGATTTTATTTGTTTCGTTGATTTAAAAAAACTAAAACACACACAAAGAAAATGTAAAAACTAACATTAAGCAATTAACCACAAGTTCAAATACATATAAAGAATAAATAAAAAAGATAAATAAGTCTGAGTATGTTATTATTTTTTTTTATAAAACTAGCCCATATATTTTTCTTCGTTTTGTCATATTTGTCGTTACATTACCCTTGTTAAATTAATTTAGGCCATAACGTCAATCTCTTAAATGAATTTGGTGCATCATAATTAACTGCACCTATTAACAAAGACCACTTACATTAATAATTTTTATGCACTGTGATTGTATCTTGTTTTTGTTTTTGTTTTGTTTTTGTTTTGTTTTTTTAATTTCTTTTTTTTCCAGTGGGACACCGTTGGGCCTTCTCTCCAGACCCATTTACTGTCCTGTCCGAGCTCCTTTCACACACAAGAGGGATATGACCTGCAGAGGAATACCGATTAAATTTCCAGCAGTTGTTCCCCTTCTGCTTCCATCTTTTTTTGGTCCTCCACTCTAAAGACACAGACTGGAGATCTGCAGGTCTGCGTGCAGACTGGAGCTTAACGAAAGTAGACAGATAACTTGCGCGTGTCAGGGGTGGTGGTGGTGGTGGTGGTGGTGCAGAGGTGATGTGGGTGGAACATTATAGTGGCCTCTATGATGGATGGCTGGATGGTCTTGATGGAGAGATGGAGAGGTGTATGGATAGAGACGGGGGATGAGGGATGAGTGAAGGATGGGGCAGCAGCGACACAGTTAAATAAAAGCCACGCGGGAGGCCCCAGTCCGGTATCTGTCCCGCAACACGCGGTGGTGGTCTGAAAACCAAGTGAAGCTGTCAGTCAGAGAAGGAGCCTGCCAGGTCCATCCATCATGAGAGCTCAAAGAGGAGCATGTCCCGTGTGCCGAAAGCCGTTTTCCTGTTTTAGACAGAGACAGCTATTGATCCTCAGATCTGGATAGTGTCTTCATCTTTGTAAAACGTGCTGTTAATACGCACCGAAATGCGTCGATTAGATCATGACTGCTGTTTTTAAAATTTAATTAAGCTTAAGTCTAATTAAAGTCAGGGCCGCTGGTATTGCCTGATCTGCTCATCTGGTTATACTGTGCAGTTGCTGCAATGAAACCACAAGAGGATAAAATGTTGTGAGTGTCTTTTAGTGAGACTTTAGTTTAGATTCTTTTTTCAAAAAAAAAAAAAATACGGCTGCCTGATTCCTCTCAATATTAATTTTTCTGACGATCCTCTAAAAACAAAAAAAGCCTTTAGACATTTCTGCATTTCTCAGAGCTTATAAACAGTTGTAGGCTGATAAATCGAACATCTTAAAAAATATATATTTTTTATGTAGATTATGTTGTTTAGCAGCCTAACTTCGGTTTCATAGTATTAAATTCTTAATTATTAAGATCAGTCTATAAATTATTTGCCAGGCGAAACTGGTCATAAATTAAAATTATGTAGTTTGTATCTTGAATAAATTAATTACAAATGTTGATTTTCAAATGTGCGTGTATTTTAAAAGCGCAAATTACGCACGTCTTTCGTCAGCATACATGGTTCTTGGATGTGGCTTACTTTTTCATCTCCTACTGACAGTCATCCACTATTTTGACAATTTTTAAAGACTGAAGTTCCGTACACGCTAATTTAGGATTTTAAGGAAATTATTACATATTTCTTTCTCCTTCGCTATACAATTTCACCCTTAACTGCTGACTGTGTTAAACCCTCTGTTGTGCAGAGCAGCTGGCCCTCTTCCTGCGGTGTCACTAAAATGTGTCGTGTCATCGCCCCTCTGACGATCCTCTCCCCTCGGATGTGGATTTGATGGCGCATAAAATGGAATCAAAAATCACAGATCCTGCCGTTAACGTCGGCCTGCGTCTTTACAGCAGCAGCAGAGGCTGCCGGTGCATTTGATTTGCCCGGTGATGGATGAGAGACGGTGCAGGGAGGGAGTGTGTGTGTGTGTGTGTGTGTGTGTGTCGTGTAGGGGTAGGGATGGGTGGGGGGTATCCCGTCGGTGGGCCTGTCCCTGCATTTCAATCCCCAATTACCGGAATGTACCCTGACGCTCCGGCTCGAGACAACGGCGCTCATCTAACCGAGCAACAGCACGCGGTGTGTACAGGACTTTCAGTCGACTCCTCACACAGGTTTTTAGTTAGTACATTTAATCATCATCTACTCAGAGCTTCACCCTACTGGCGGAATATAAACCACTGATATATATATATATATATATATATATATATATATATATATATAAATGCTACAATCGATTTCATTAAATAAGTTGTAATGCATAATTAGTGTAAACAGCTTGATAAAACAGCACAGGGGCAAGCATACCCAATATCATTAAGATACTGAGAAAGCATTATATTAAATTCCTCTTTTTTGCTTTATTAAACATGTAAAATCTCATCATGTTGCACCAGTTTTTCAAGACCGACTGTTATTAGCTTCAAAGTGTGCACAAAATGCGCACAGTTCAGAGTATTATCACTGGGACTGATAAAAACGCCCTTGGAGAAACTGTCATCACTAAAGACGCCATGTTTACTTAAATACCGTAACGAGTTTGTGTAAATTTGGTCACATATTCTCAAATCAGGCCTGTAATCAAATTTGATCAAACATGCAACAAAACCAGAGCGCAACACAGTCAAAATGTTGGTCCAGCACAAAGGCTCATCAGGCCGAGGCTTTTGTCAAGGCCGCCTCAAAATGTAGTCATTAATTTTAACCTATTAAATTACTCTCATCCTAATTGAAGTCCACTCTAACATCAATTCAACATGCGTTCACCTGCCAGAATATGACGCAGAGCAGCTGCGGTTATTCTCATGCTGCATACATCTCTCCACTGCGGCACCAGACCTGTATTATCCTAATGGATAACGGCATGTTACTTAAAAAAGAAGCTTTTTAGGATAAAAACCAGGTCCCCAGAGACCACAGTACACACACATCTACACACACGCACACACCACAGCTGGAGCGGCGAGGGATGGCCGCGCGCAGGAGAGCTTCTCCAAACACGCTAATTAGATCTCGAGCTCTGGCCCCGCGCTCTGAAAGCAGCCCAGCGGCGGGGCGCGCGGAGCTGTGGAAAGTTAATTGAATTAAATTCCCTCTAAACTAATTAGGCTGCAATCTGCCACGCGAGCTGTCCCTGAGCAAGGTTCGAATTAGGCGGAATGGATTTGTTCCTTTTCTTTAAAAGAAAGAAGGACAGACTGGTGTGTTTTTGGTGGGGTCCTTTATTTGTCTTTTATGCTAATTCTCCCAGGGGACTGTCACGTGATTGCCTTGCGGTAACCGGACGGTATCCGGTGTGGGTCCCCCTCCCCTTACGTCGGTCCATCCCCGAACCACAACAAAGCCACCATGAGTTTGCAGAGGGCCCAAAAGTCTTATTTGACCAGATATGTAAACCCCAAATAATAAAAGCGCGCTGCAGGCTGTGATAACTGTGCCGCTTCACAGCTGCATGAATGAGGAGCGTCTTTCCACTGAGAGCAGGGAGGACCGAGGTAATGGAGGTGAAATCGATCGCCTTCCTGGGGGAGCACAATGAGAAAGAGAGGGAGGGAGAGATGAGAGGAGTGCAGAGGGACACGGATGAAAATCCCCCGTTAAGAGCAGGGACAGATATGATAATGGGAGAGCCTCTAGTAGTCGTTCATCATTCACCACCTCCACCTGGCTGCTGCACCTCCCTGAGCTGCTGCTGCTGCTGCTGCTGCTGCCGCCTGGGCTGCACACAACTGCACAGCAACTGCACTGACATCAAACACACCCAATCACGGAGAACAGAGATAAGCAATCAGAGGAAATGAGCCCGATCTCACACATAACTCACTCATAAGCTCTGTCCATTTGTGCAAGAAGACAAACTGCAGACTCCCTCTCAAAGTTAAGACATGTCCATGGAAATGCATGCAAG
>JAPZDZ010000024.1:11062476-11078802 GCA_029783805.1 Acanthurus tennentii | reverse complement strand
GTGCAGGTTTCCATCATATCAGCTACATTCAAGACAAAATGAGAATGCATTGAAAAATGGAACATTTTGTCTTAGGTTTACAGCAGATTTTTCCGACAGCCTAAGCAAGGGCTTGGTGTCAATGATTTTTTTGTTAAATTCTTCATCATTTTACTCAAACCGTACTGGCATCACTGGGCTTTGTGAAGAGTCACCTTACAACAGTGTTTGGAAATCCAGTCTGAGGTTTTAATGCGACATAAAACACTACTGATTGAGGAAGTGCTGGAAAAACAGTGCAAATTGACTGCAGTGACTGGTGAATTGTGTCATTCGGTTGATGTGTCTGCAGAAAATACACTGAAATCTGTCTGTTAAAATGCCTCACTGATAAACCAAGTGACAATCCTTTAAGATCAAAATCTGAGAATTAACATTATAGTAAGTTCTCCTCTGTGTCCTTTCAGCTGTAGAGGGCAGATAATTTGCCCTAAATCTGAAAATGATGCACACAACTACTTTTGTGACCTATGTGTTATATGTGCAGGACCCATCTGAATTTCCTTTAAGTGAGCAACACTCTGTAACAATCTGTTCTCTGCAACAAACTGTAACAGCGTCTGTGATCAATACAGGTGCTGGTTGTTCCTATTGCTCTGTGCACCGGCCACAGAGACTAATAATCAGTGTTGTGATTATCGATAAACCCCTAAATTTTGTGACCTGCTCACGAAGCTATCGATCCCGACAACAATACACCACTAACCACCACCACCCCCCAAAAACATGAGGGAGGAAAGCAATAAAGTACCCACTCACTCACTCACACACACACACACACAGAGGACATAATAAATAGCATCATTTAGGGCTTTAATATCAGGCCACCCCTCTGGGCCATAGCACTTTATAACAGGATCAACACTTACAACACTCACACACACCAGCTGAACTATCTCACACACACACACACACACACACACACACACACACACACACACACACACACACACGCTTGCATAACCAGTATCCCTTCATTAGGAGTGCTTTAGTTATGCCTATTAGGAGTCCCCTCCTCTTTCCTATTTCCTCCTCCCTCTCTTTCACTGCAGCTGGTGGGAGTGAGCCCCTGCTGCTCTTTGTGCATGTGTGTGTCCTTGTATCTGTATTGTGTGCGTCTGTGAGCATGTGTGTTTCCTCTGGCCTCCTGCCACCTACCGAGCCGTCCATTACCGAGTGCCCCTGGCTACGGGCCTGATGTGGAGCCTGGGGAGGAGCTAGAGAGCCTCCGCAGGTAGTGTGAGGGACTGTGGACGGAGGAGAGGCCTGAGGGTGGGCCTGGAGACTGTGATGGATGAAGATGTGAGTCGAGGGCCGGCTAAGGCCAAGAGAGCAAACCCACGGCTTGAAGAGCAACATGGACGCACACAAACACAGGGGAAATAACAAGGCAGAGGATACAATGCGCACATATGTGAAGGGAAGATGACGCACAATCAGAGGACACACACACACACTCACACTCACACACACACATAGATGTCCTGAAGCTGTGGCAGGTTATATTTTGTGATGATGTAAAAAAGATGGATAGGAGGCTACAAGAAGGAAATGTATTGAAGAAAAAGACAACTGCACAAGGTCTGTTGTGAATAATTAAATATGCAGCGATAACTTGTACAAAAGTCTTCAATTAAGCGGCAGTTCACACAAATCTCACGTGCTCGTGGACAGGCATGTATTTGTGATTGGAGGTCTGTGCTGTCATGATTGTTATTGGCTGTGATGGTGGCGCCAAACCGCCACAGCCCAGTCGGGCGAGGAATTACTCACCCTGTCTTTAATGTGATTGTCTTAAAACGAATGTCTCTGCTTTGTGAAATTTCTTACCTTTTTAATTCAAAAATGCGTCTGCAGAACATTTGATTGAGTTAGATGAAGTGATTTGTTTAAGCAAAGGCAGCGCTTACAGACGCTGGGGTGAGACAGGTGAGACAGGCAGACAGAGCTTTGGATGCATCATCCATCATAAACATAAACAAGACATTAATACTAGCTTGTGTTTGTGTGTCTGTGAGTGTACGTGTGTGTGTAAAGAGATGGTTGTTGGGGTGTTTGATCCAAAAAAAGTGCTTTTAGATTAAAGAGAGATCAACCTGAAAAGCAAAAAACAACAAATGTCTCCTAAGTGAAGCCTCATAAAGGAATAGAAAAGAATAAAAGCATACATGAATACATGAATATTTTAATAAATAAAATGGTGGCTTGAGTGCACAAACACACACATGCTCTCACTGACTTACACACTCACAAAGACACACACATCCTGTGTTTGTGGAGTTACCCCAAGGGCATGTTCTGTGTGGGGGTCACAGTTCAACTAGGCTTGGCTTGTTTAAGAGCTGCTCGCATGGAAACTGAGGGGGATATTCTGCCTCCAGGGTGTATGGGTGTATGTGTGTATGGGTGTATGTGTGTATGTGTGTGTCTGTGTGTGTGGGTTAAGCTGAGTCAACGACAGGTGCGAGTGTAATGGGGGTGAATGGACAGGGGGTATGAACAAGTGATCAATTTCAAATGAGCTTTGTAATACTGTTTATATTTCTCGGGGGGTGGAAGCGTTAAGACGATGATACATGGAAGGCTTTTAAAAGCTGATGGAGACGACTCTGCCTCCAGCTCTGAGGGCCGAATGAGAACCACCTCGTTCAGATTGCAGAGATTAAGGCAAGGAGCCTGGCAGTTTTTTTGCTAGACATGCAAAGAAAAAACAATTACATGTTCTTCCCTTGCCTATGGCTAAACCTTACAGAAAATATCTGTTCAGTATCAAAGAAGTAAACATACAAGATTTACCAAGTGCTCTAAGTAGCTGTGAAGCACAGACTGAGCATTATGCTGCCTAAAAACAGATAAAAACTTTGTGTTAAAATACTGAGACCTTTTCTTTCCAGTGATAAATTTTATTGAGTTCTGTCCCTTTATTTTTGCCAAAACTGACAAGAGTTCAGGTGACAGTTGGGCTCTTTCTCCTATCGCTGTGTCAGAGGGTGGAAGAAAGCAAAATAAAAGGAGGGATTTTGATGAAGCCTTAATGAAGTTAAGAACATTTACTGGCCAAAGAAATGTTCCTATTTTCATATCTCTAAGACTTAAACTATACACAGAGTTGTTAATGCAAAATGTGCACTGGAACAATTTATAATTTATGTGTAGACAATCTAGACCCACAGGTCTCTCGTGGACCCCAAAGTGGAGTCAGGAATGAGGATGGAGGTGTGACATACCAGCCTCCAGCAGCATGCGGACGGTGTGTGGGTCATCAGCCAGTGTGGCATAGTGAAGCGCTGAGCAGCCACGAAAACCAGCCCTGCTGCTGAGCCTGCTGCTGAACTCATCCTCTCTGGACACGAGGACTGCAAGGAAGGATGAAGAGCAATACAGTGAGAAAAAAGACCAGTAACAAAAAAAAGAGAGCATTTTTCTATAGCAAAACATGCATTGATTGACAGAAAAAATAACAAAACAGGCGTGTTCTTTTGATGAGCTTGAAAGCAAAACAGATTTGACTAAAAAAAATCTCATAGATGAAACAAAGACAAGCACGGCTCAAACTAAAAAAAAATGAGAAGTATTTTGTGGAGCTGAACAGATAAGTATGATGCATTAATGGACAACTTCACTTGGACATATTTGAGCCTCTAAATCTGGAAGAACTTTCTTTATTCACAGTCAATGTTTGGGCTCAAGGAGGTGTGACGATAACATAGCAGGCTATAAAATTGTCTCTCCTGTTTCCAGCTTTATAAGAGTTGTTCATTTTCACACATTTAAGCTCGACTGTCCAACATGATAGGAATAATGTTAGTTGTGTTTTAGGGTCTCTTTGACTGCACTCTTCACTAATAATAGAGACAGTCTATCATTCTCTCCTTACTTCCGTTTTTCATAAGAGCACTCATCTTGTGCAACTCCTCCATCATCCATTTTTATTTTTCCGCCTCCTTCCTCTTCTCCTTGGTATCCATCAATTCCCTTCATCACTTGTACCCTCTTCCTCCCTCCCCACTCCCTCTATCCCAATAACTTTGTCTCATCCATTTCCTGACTTCCCTTCCCTCCCTCATCATCCCACCCATTTCCTTCAATCCCTTCCTCCATCACCCCTCTAAACATCCACATCTTCCTTTCTCTCATCCTTCTTTAACCTCTCCCTTACTACACCCATCGCCGCTCCATCCCTCCCTTCTTCCATTCCCCTCACTTTCTTTCACTGACTTGCTCCTTTCATTTTTCCAACCTTCATCAGTCTAAACTTCCCTCCATCCATCCCACTCTTCTTCTCTTTCTCTCTGGCAGTCTTTCTCTACAGCTTGTGTGTGTGTGTGTGTGTGTGTGTGTGTGTGTGCGTGTGTGTGTGTGTGAGAGAGAGAGAGACAGGGCGGGATAATCATAGCTAACCCAATAAAGCGTCGCACAGGCCCCCTTAGCCCATCCATCAGTGTGCGTCTGGGAAACGCTTCCCCATGCTACGCCGGCCCCACGTGGACCCAAACCTGACAGCCATATGAATGTCTGCAATATACATATCCCATATAAATATGTCTGCAGAAACCCAACACAGACTGGGGGGCGTAAAGTGTGTGTGTGTGTGCGTGTGTGTGTGCCTGCTCCATCTCATCTGCGTGTTTGTGTGTGTGCTAGGCAGAAAAACAAATAAAACACACACTACTTGTCACAGAACATATAAAATAAATATTACAGAAGAAATGAAACATGTACATATATGCAAATCTTTATGCAAATCATAATGTCTCATAATATCCAGCTTAGCACTTAGGATTCATATGCGTAATATAGCGAACACGCACAAACACGTGTGTCAGGAATGCATGCGCAGTAGCAAAGGGCGTTTTTTTCTGTATCACCTTCCAGCGAGTGGATGCCTTTCTCCCGTGAGGTGTCGTACACGTTGTTGAAATGATCTCCAGCGTTTGGGTCAGCACCAGCTTCAAGCAGAACCTTCACCACACTGTAAAAAAAAAAAGGCACAGACACACATTTAACCACTTGTAATAATCCTGCCTAGAACTGTGCACAGAAATATCTTCTCCAAGTTTTGATCCAAAATTTGCAGCCAACACCGCTGTAAGATAGAATCATTCAATCAAGATTTTATCATGTCAATAGGATGGGGAAAAAAGTTCTGTAATGTATATCTGTTTCCACAATAAAAATAAACAAATAAAAATAAACATGAAAATGTATGTGCATTTATTCTGTTATTTCAATGTTTATCTGGATAAGCAAATTTTCTGGGATTTAATTAAGAGTCTACCCATAAATTACAGTAAATATCCAAGAGCCTCCTGTTTTTGATGAATTCGGTCAATTCATTACAAATTAAAGGTTCTTCACGTTTATATAAAAATATAGCAAATCCAATATTGGCCATAAAGCAGCCTTCTCATTTACAACTGTATCCACAATGGACTAATACTGGGGCTGAACTGAATTTTTATTATTTTACATTTAAAGCTCCTATTGAGGATTTTTGGATGAAGTTTTGAATGCCTGTCATCATATTTTATGACTTCATTAACTTCAACCCCCAACACATACACACACACAAATTTTCACTGCTGCAGACAGGTTGGAGTAAAGATAAATCTACTTTTTAATCTCAAAATTAAATAATAAAATAAAAACTGAGCTCCTCACACTTCACTCTGTCTGGTCCAACCCAAAAACACTCCAAACTCTTGTGCTACGTGTTACATGCATTCAAATGTTGTTTTAGCAATCAAAGGTCACTTTATGAGCTAAGCTTTGAGCCATTTGGTACAACTCTATCTAAAATAACCAGAGATAATACAGGGATAGCTACCTTGATAGTATTGAAAAGGCTTTACTACATTGACAACTTACTGTTTCACAAAGACACAGATGGCCCCACCACTTAAATGTGTAGTCAGGAAACAGGAAGTAGGATGCAGACCGCGTTCGGTACTGGGACAAGACTTTCTTCCTTCACAACATCAAACATGGCCTTGACCTTTAAAGTTCCTTGCTTCCTGTTTCTCCTGACAGCTTGACATAAACATGCTGTATACAGACACAAATGCAAATAATCTGATTCCTAAATCAACTATTATTCTTTCACCTGATTTACTTCCATTTCATGTCTGTCCACTGTGATGGATACACTTCAATGGCTGCTCCCCTCCTTGTCTCCTCCACTGAACACTTGTCTGCCTCGTAACATGTACATATGTGCACATTGGAGGGGGCAAGGGTCGGGCCTGTTTCCGGCACAGTTGGGAGGGGGCTTGTGTGTCGGAGTGGGTGTTTGTGTGTAGCCCTTCATTGGAGCGTACCGCCTTATAGAACAAACACGAGAACCTCGGCAACACCACTCACTGTGACCCAACGGACATTCCAGGTACTGTCTCTCTGTCTACAGAACACACTCACACACACTTTACACTGACCACCATGAACATCAGCAATGGCTTTGACATTGAGACACAGACATGCACAAGAATACACGGAGAAACCAGCCAACTAGTCTGTGCAGAATGAGAGCAGGAGCGGGGGCGATGGCCGAAACATGAACCCTGCCAGTACGCTGCTGGCTGTCATTAAACCTGTGACTATGTAATGCAGCCTGGGCGGGAATGATGGATCATGTTCAGCTAAATGCTCATGGCATGGGGCCTAAAGGGCTTAAATGAAGTAAAATGATTATTCATTGGTAGATGACATGGACTCATCATGGGTGAGCAACTACACTAGACTACGTAACAGGGGGAACTATTGCCTTGAAAATGAGTACATGAAGGAGATACGACGTCAAAAATTGCAGAGCGACGCATGTCCACCCTGATATTACACAACAGAGTCAATTTGAAGGTGAAATTAAACAATCTGTTTACCTGCTGCAGCAACATGAAACTACTGGCTCAAGAAGAAAAAAAGGTATTTTGACAGGAAAAAAAAAATACAAAAAATCATGCCATCTGACAGCAGACTGAAGCTATAACTGAAGCATGTGCCAATATATGGATGTGAGACAAATCTGTGACATATTCAAATTGCCTGTTTTACCTCACTAGCAGTTAAAACAGGTGATATAATAAAGATAAGTATCATATCTTCACATTAGAGAAACTGAAACCATCAAATTTAATATTCTCCTTTTGAACACCACACAAACAGTCAAACAAGTTTCAAAATGTTTGATGACTGACTTTATATTTTTTTATAATTCTTTCAACTCTCAAAGGAATCTGTTGGCAATATGTATTTGGGATACCAGACTCAGATACCATATTACAGTAGGCTATACCGTCTAAACAAATTAAATATAGATGAGACAGATTCTTCCTTCATCTTCAGAAAATTAATAAAAATCGGACCTGACTTTGGTAGTTTGGGTCGTCTCTACAGAGTATGTGTTTTTCTGTGGGAGAGCGAGGCTGAAAACAGCCCGGCCAGGTCTTTGTGTCTGACCTTGCTGAGGGGTATAAAGGACTATCGGGGGGGTCCTCTTTTGTTACTGTATCACTGTGGCTGGGGGCAGCAGGGGGGCCATGACCCACAGAGGGCTCTCCTCTCACCCTTGCAAGCACTTTAACAAACACATCCATGCATCCTCCGAGACACATACAGGCACACACAAACTCAAACTATGGTTGGTCACACGAGGCTGGGCAGGACTGTGTGAAGCAATCAGACGGCCTGAAAAGGGTTAATGGCATCAGGAAAGTAAACAAGAAGGGATAAAGATAGGAAAACTGCAGAGAGGAGGTGGGGAAGAAGGAGGAGGAGTGGATGAAAGGAGGAAAGTGCAGCTAAAAAGATGAAAGAGAAGGAGATTTAATTATACGGGACGATGCTAAAACTAATGAGCTTTTTAAAACACTTTTTAGTTTTACTAATCAACTGATGATCAAGTGTCTAACTTTATTTGGAACATTAAGGAGGAGAGTCGCAGCACTAATTTGTGGCTGAACTGAAGGCATGCAGAGGTTAATTGAGTTAAACTCAGATTTTTAAAAGGACTGGGCCAAAAGTTAAAATTACAGCTGTCCTTACACATAACATTGTTATCTGAACATTACAAGATAATTTTTCTACTTTTGCAGCTAAAACAAAAAACGCAACAACTATCCACCTCTTGTATCAAAAGCTAACAACAGAGCAACAGATTAAGCTTTTCAGCTTGTGCTGAGGTTTGCCAGCAGGTGACTGGTATTAGTTTCTCATTCTTGCCCTGGAGGGAAGACAGGAAACAGACACTTCCGTCTCTCCTGGGTTATAATGGACACCCGAGCCAAACTGACCATCCATGTCTCTGACCACCTGGTCCAGACGCTGGACCTCACTTGACCTTATCTTTCATGGTGCACACCTGAGGTCAGATAAATGTCAAGAAGAGTCACACACATTTGGAAGATTATTAGAAGTATCAGAATATTTACTGCAGTATTTTTCTTTTTAAACAAACACCCTGTGAGAAACCATGAAATAAACTAACAGAAAAAAATGCTCATTGATTCATTTTGCAACTGCAGGTTTGAATGTCTGTAAGATCCCGACAATTTTGACTAACCATGACACGCGTGGTGCTAATAGTCAGCAGGCCAGTTTAATATCTTTGGAAGGAATGAGCTCATCACATTAAGAGATGCAGGTTAGAGACTCTTCACCGCAGTTTGAGCAAATCTGCACACTTACACTCCGTCATCCAAGTAAACAGCCCATTTAACATTGCTAACACATTTGTGTCATAAAAATAGGAATTTTTTTCCAATAAAAAAAAAAAAAAAATTGATATACTTTTTAAAGGGTGAACATCATTGATGTATGCTCATCAGATAATAACTACAAAGTTGTATAAGTGTATTTCTTTGACCTCAGTTTAAAACGGAACAATAACAACTAGCTAAAATAAAATAAGAATTGTTCAACAACTGGCCTCCTTTAAAGCGTTTTAAGAAGCCTAAAAATGAAATTTAGGCTATTAACAACCCCTTCCTCTTTCAAACTGTCTGCAAGTGGTGAAGTTCATGTCCAACTTCCACAGTTACTACTCTCTAATCATTGCACGATTGACATGCAGTTCTAAAAAGAGATACTAGTTATTCACTTTCCAATGATTCTTATGAAATTTAAAAATCTGTAAAAAAAAATCTATACACATGTTAAATAACATCCCCTGATGTTGTACTGGGAAGAAAAATTATACCCCATATATGGTTGCTGGTTCAGATATAGTAACTGATTAAAAGTGTTGTATCATGACATATACTAATAATATTCACTTGCAGCTCACTGATTTTTACCACTATTCAAATCCAGCTAATCCCGCTCCCAAACCCATAATCCCACTCCACATCTAAACTAGTCTCTCCAATCTTTCCCGATGAGCTGTTCATCCTCTCGTACCATCATCCCTTCGCTTTCCCTCGTTTTGTTACTCCCTCCCTCCCATCGAGTCACTCGGCCGACAGGTCGGAACGGTCAACAGGCGTTACACTCGGCTGAACGCTCATTGTGCACGTGAATGCGGCGAGGGAGGGATGGAGGGAGAGAAAGAGAGATGGAGATGGGCATTGTGTGTTAAAGAGTGCAAACAGTTGGCCAGGCCCTGCGCCTCCCTGATTTAGCCCCACATCAAAGCTAAGCAAACACACGCCCCCCTGAAGCCTCACCCTTAATTCTTACACACACCCCTCTACTCCACCTCTGATTCCCTCACACAGCCGCACCTCGACCTCTGAACATAAGAGAGGCTGCCTGGAAACAGTTAGAGGAGTCCACACCACAGTTTCCTCCAAAATGACACAGTGGTGAATTCCTCTTGGAACACAGTTATCACGTCTGGACCAAGAAAATATGAACACAATGTGAGAAAGGGGCAAAGTCATTCAACAATGAGGTCCATGCTGACATTCTAGCTACAGGCTAAACCTCGTCCATGAGTAATGTTCTCTGTATTTTCACTTAGCGTCTGCAAATAAAGCTGTGTGTGACTGAGTAATAGCCAGTTGGCTTGTAAGAAATTTGGTATAAACTTTCCTGTCTGTGTGTTTGTGTGTGCATACACATATGTATCTTCACTTCTGTGTGTGGATATTTTGTGACTGGATATGAAAGTGTGTGTGTGTGTGCGTGTGTGAGAGAGAGAGGGAGCGAGAAAGAGAGACATGTATGACTGATGTGTGTGAACCGATGTTCTGTCTTCCCTGCAGCAGTGACGGCTCACAGGGGGGTTAGAAGACGGGATTAAACACAGAGGAGTGTCACTGCCTTGCTGAGTTATAGCACTCATAACACACACACACACACACACACACACTAATAACACACACACACACACACACACACACACACACACACACACAGAAACACAACAGTGGGATGACACGCATACACAAACAGTAGCGTACAGACAAAAACACACACATACCAAATATGTATCCAAAACACATTATATACATCTGCATGTTGTGTACAAACAAACACATTCAGCACACATCATGTAAATAAAGGCTTAAATAAATTACTAGAGAAACTGAAGTTACTTGGTTGTCAAAAATAATTTATGCAAATTGTTTGCATCAAAGCTTCTATTAATTTATAAAACTTGATACAGCTCATTGTGTTTAGCACAGACAACTATTGCTTATTTTTACTTATTATTATATTAGTTGTTCATTTTCAGAGATCTGTCTTATTTCTCTTCTGTATTATATCTGTTTCTTTGTAATAAAGCAAATGTAATTTTCTATTACTCCATCTATCTGTGAAATCATTGGTAGAACGCTCAATTACTAAAATAATGGATGGCTGCAGTCCTTATGTAAATTAAAAGGACCAGAACTCAAATAACATCAACACATTAGTCTGTGAGGATTCATAAAAGAAAAGACAGTGAGTACATCTTTAAATTACTTTCTTCTTCAAAAATCCAGAGAGATCCACTTTACAGCCATGTTACAGCCATTGTTCCTCATTTTTTCTTTATATGCGGCTAAACTATAAAGATTTTTTTTAAATTCTAAATTTACTTTCTAATGAGTACGTTAGTCATTTTAATTTAAAACTAAAAGCAAAAAAACTTTGAACCATCTCACATTTCTCCATGCTGCAACCACACTCACTGCACTAAAACTCAATGGTCAAAATGTTTCCATTTTAGCAGCATTTATTGAAACAATGTCACATACTTCACAGAGGAAAAACTGGGACCCTGAGACTGAAAGTAAGCTCATTTTAAAGTATTTTCATATTCAAATATCACATTATGCTTCTCATGGGAGCATGAGGCCCTCAACAAAAAGTGACCACAAAGTCCTGATGGAGGAAAAAAAAAGCCCTGTAAATTGGATTTGGCCTGGCCTTAACCTCGGCCCCTCTCTGTGTTGTGTGTGTTCTGGGGGCCAGGAGGCTAATTTAATTTGTTGGACAGAGAGATGGGGGAACGGGTAAAGACCGTCTGTCAGTCTAAAAGTCGCACTTTGCACTTCTGAAGACCTACTGTAACAACCAGAGCAGGGACGTGGATGACATATGCTCACATACTAACTGCACATAGACAGCTGCACACTGCATTGCTCTTAAATATGCTCACCAGGGAGGGCTTCTGAGAACCATTAAACACATGATTTGTTCAGTAGGTTTAGCTGGATCAGACCTGTGCTGTCGGTTCATGGCAGCCACCATCAGAGCGGTCCAGCCCAGGCGATGGCGGTGATTTGGGTCAACCCCCTCTTTCAAAAGCCTGATGGGTAAAAAAGACAAAAAGTGGTTATAATTCAGCATCACTAGTAACATCAGTATTCACCAGAGGGCTTCAGAGGCAAGCAATCATACAGTTGTAGTATCAATGCAGTATGAGCAATAGTATTTTGATAGCATCTTGACATACTGAGCTGTAATGATGCGAGGATAAATATTCATTAATAGAAGAAAGACCATGCACATGAAAATGCACAAAACTCTTAAACAAAAGAGATTGCTACCCAGCTGGTTGCGTTATGGTTTCAAAGACCTGCGTTGTTAGACACACCAGCATGAAACCAGCTCATAATGTCTTTGTTTTTATCTTAAATCACATACTTGCTCCTTGACCAGTTAATGTGTCTGCGTGCGTGTGTGCAAGCCAGGTATGTGCTGAGTTTTCTGCCCGAGGGTATTAACATCAGGTACTGAAGTGGCTCAGTCCTTGTAAGTGTGTGTGCGTGTAAGTGATCCATCTGTCGTCTCTTGTGCTGAGCAGGCAGACAGTATGTGTGTTTACAGTCAACACAGTGGCCTCTGTCTGGTCTGCACTCAACTCTTAAGCTCTCAGGCTCTGTTTTCACTGCCTGGTCTGCTTGGCCATATCAGGGTTTGGACAAAGACAACAGCTCATCATTACAGCAATATCAGAGCTTTTCAAGGAATAGTACCTGTTTCAGTTCAGTCAAATTAGACCAGCAGAATAAGTTCAGAGGGACATAGTAGGAAGGCAAAGCTTTAGCATTTTGTAGGTGGTAAACTGTAGATGAGCTGTGATCTATTAGAAGGGAAAGTAAGTCAAGTCAAATAAATAGGAAGCTAACTCCTCAACAAGGAGAGGTTACAATATGCCCATGATGATATTTCAGCTGTTTTTGGTTCAGTTTTTCCACACTTTTATTGCTGGAACATTTATCCAACAAAATTTTGCAATTTAACAATTTAAACAAATGAGAATTTTAGATCTAAAAATATTTAATATAAGTACAAAAAATTAACTAATAGCTGCATCTTTATCTGTCTACATATCAGTGACCACTAGATCTGTTTCTTATAATGAAGCCAGAGTCTTGTGACAGAACATCAATTACATCAACATCTTTCAACACTAAAATCTTGTATCAGGATCTAGTAAATTGCACCGTGGTTGTAATAAATCTACTTGCATAAAGCTTATGTGAAAAAGAGACCACTATCCCTTTGCCTCTCAGCAGACACACCCTGACACTCTACCACTTCTCTAATCCAAACCAAAGCACTTAACACATCTGTGATCTGCTGACTGTCTTTCTAGCCGACTGTCTCACTGCACTCTCACCTACACCATCTGTCACTTCACAGACACAGGTAACCCTAGCCAGCAAATGGACACACACATGGATAAGCATATGCACACTGTGCCCAAATACACTGACACAAATATCCAATGGTACAGTATACTATGATTTAGATTTAACACATGTTAACAAGATTTTTGCCAAGTAGTACATCAAACGGAAAATGCAACAAAATCAAAGCACTGTGTTTGTCTGCTTCACCGTCATATTGCAGGTTCTTTGATATTTCCCATCATAAACAAATTTTTAATTAAATTAAAGGAACTACCCCCTGTGCTTGCATGCCTTCCGACATTATTGAACACTTCTGCCTGTCTGGCTGTTTTCACAATTTGTAATGCTATGTTATCAGCTGAACAAATGGGAAAATTAAGTACTGTAAGTGCAAAATGCAAAATGCATGGGAAAATCACAGACACACACACAGGAATAACATGTCATAATAATTTAAAGGGAAAAGGGCCACACAGCAGAGGTTCAGTGTATAGTACCATCTCTGCTCCTAGCAGAAGGTAACACATATGGAGATGGTCCTCTTCTTCCACTCTGTGGTTACTGGTGGAACTACAAGAACAGGTGAATAAGAACGGCCACTATGGGTTTCTATGTTTAAGTAATCTCTCCGGATTGAAATTGACAAAATATAGTAGTGTGTTCTAATCCTAATAAATATCTATATTTGATATTATAAATTATCAACACAATAAGTTTTTGTTTTGTTATTTTTAGAAATAATAATCTGTTATGTTAATGTTATGACTAATTGTGCAAAGGCAATTATAAGGATTAACAGGCTGGTGGATCTATATATACTGTAATACAGCCTTTAAAACAAGTGAAACACAACAGCTATGTAACATTACTGTTCAAAGTTATTTAGGACAACAATACTTCATATTGGACAGGTAGGGTCAGTCATGTTAACTCATTAAGACTGTATTTGTGTGTGTGGGCATGTTTACCTGGCTACATCTTGAGAGTTATTGGTCCTTGCAGCTTCCAGAAGAGCATCACCTTGTCATTACAAAGACAGAAAATATTCCATAAGGCTTATACAATAAACTGAAGTACTTGCGAGAAAAGGGGGCTGAGGTTAGTTATTATCACTTAACAATATGTCCTTGTATGCTTAACTCATCAGTAACTTATCACTGACAGACAAAACAAGTCCTACCAAGTCATACAAACAATGACAGCTAATTTGATTACCTTTGTTATCAGAGTCTTTCTTCAGGCAGAAGGCCACGGCTGCGGCAGACAGCACACCTGCAGACGCCAATCCCGCCCGGCTGGACCCTCCACCTGATCCCCGGCCCTCACCTTCGCCGCTTTGACTGCTCTCTTCCCAGAACAGGTTATTGTTGCGCCCTCTGCTGGCCAGAGCCGCCCAGGAGCTACGGCGGTTCTCCAGGTTGGTCAGCCATCTAGGGGCGAGGTGGTGATACTGCACCGACGGATTCACACTGGTACTAGCGGTCTCCTCAGCCAAAATCCCCCTTCTGGAGACCCTGGAGGTGGACACGATGGGGTTGCGGTTGGTCTCCGCTGGTGTCTCGCGGATACCCTGGCATACAGGGCTGCTTGCGCTGGTCTGAAGCACTCGGCCGCACGGTGACAAGCTGCGCGACCTTCGCGCAAATAGCCTGGTGGGAACGGATGATAACATGGCGATAAACTCACCGAAAACGAAGCTGGGGATGAAACCCACAGGATGGCAGGGGTTCCCGGGGGAAACAGATAACCTAAGGACCAAAGAAACCGCGCTAAATCCGTTATCACAGCCGTAGTATCCCAGTTAACAGGCAGCTAATCACAACCATCGGAACGAAAACAACCGCTTCACCTCACCGTAGCGTGGATGTCACTAGAACGTGCGGTGCATTGTGGGGAATGTTGTTTTACTGGAAACCTGTGTTTTGTGCTATAGCGAGATGGTTTCTGTTATATACTTCCGTGTTCGCTTTAATCCACTTCAGCTGGATATTAAGGAGTCAAACTTTCAACTATTTTTTTTGCATATCATGGACAATGTCGGCAACATTCACCAGCACTGAGTACAATAATACAGGGCCACGAGACAGTTGAAGTCTTGAGTTTATCTTCTTTGCGCATGTGCAGTGTTGTCAGGCACCAACGGTTACCACTAACGGGCGTTCCTCACCTAAAATAACCACTATATTTTCAGAATATATGAGTTTTGTTGTTGTTGTTGTTGAGAAAATTCATAGCAGAAAACTATGCACATCGCCGGTAGTTTATTTAGACTACTGCGACGGTTTAGGACAGAGTTGTTTGGGTTTTCTAGTGTTTTCGAGTACACATAAATTGATGACCCACGGTTTTGTTTTGTCCGAGTACTTCTCCTAACAGTTCATCGTGGCCGCCAGGTGGCATCAGAGCACATTGTTTTGCAGGCAAATGTTATTTCATTAAATTGTGTTTTCAGACGCGGACATTGAGAATGGCTTGATAAATGGATTGGCCTCATTTAATCAGGAAAATTACCGCATAATTATAGACTGAGATAGAGAGTAGACTGTAAAGCATCGAGACACAGCTTTCAATTACTTTTTTAAATTTTGCAGAAAATTATTTCCTGCATTTCTCTTAAAAACTGCAATGTATTTTGATTTCAAAAGCAAATTGCTTCCTTAACTTGGCTTAGCTTGACAAATGATATAGCAGCAGAAAGTAGTGCTCAAAGATATAAAAACAATGGTAAATGAATAGTAATTATGAATAATTATGAATTACCTTGTACCTAGTGTGTAAAGGGGAGGAACAATCTTTTGTTAATTAGAAAAAAACAACAGGATAATACTGCTAAAACATCTAAAGATTTTCTAAAGCCTTTTTATCTGCTCCCACTACTTGTATATGATGAGGTTAAATCTGAATATACTGTGTACTGCAGGAGACATTATGTTGGAGATGTCATTCTTTTGTCGTTAAACTACAATGCAAACAGTACAATTCTGATGTACAGAGTGGGCCTCCCGCAGAGGAGTATATGTGTAAGCATGTATATTTAAAGAGTGTATTTTGTGTGCTGGCATTATTCTTACTGCGCTTTATCACACATGTGTTATAAGAGGACATAATGCTCCATATAAATGCTATAGACTTGACAATACATTCAGTCTTACCTGTGGGAGCTATTTGTTTTATTTTCTTTAGTTTTTGTTGACTAATTCTAAGTAATATTTTTGTTTAATTATTGCAG
>JAPZDZ010000024.1:11049267-11062376 GCA_029783805.1 Acanthurus tennentii | reverse complement strand
GGCTGTGTGTATCACAATCAGTATAAATCTGATATACTTTACCTCAAACTCATCCACTTACACACATTAATTTCGACCAGCAGACAATGTCATGCAGTGTGTCTTTATTTCTTTTCTGTAACTACTTTGATCACTTTGATCTAAGTCTTCAACTTACTGAAGTTTTACCTACATCCTTTAAATTTATGTTAAGCATAACATGGTTCGATAGCAAAAGCTTTGCATTATAGTACTGCACATTGTCAACAAGTCAGCATTGGTGTTGACTCGTTTGGGGGGTTTTCATAACCCACTTCCACCCCAGGCTAGTTGGTCTGGGAGGAGACTTAATGTGGCTAAGTCAGACCCTCCTCAATAACACACAAATGGAGTGGAAGTGGGAAGGGAAAGGGTGTAGGGCTTATTTTGAGAAAGGCCAGAACACTGCCACAACAATATTTCAGTGGTTTAGTATCTTTAAATTGTAGTCATAAAACATAGTGAGCTAAAACAGCTATGACTAACAAGGTAAAAAAGGGGCATGTCAAGTTGGAGGGTCTGGGGATGCCCTGGCCACCCCTGATATCAGATTGCCCACCCAAAGTGCTGCCCAATTATCCTAAATTATGACTGACCATCTGTCTAGTGAGATGGGAGACCTCACTTCAAGCCAAGTGTTTTTATGTAAAATGCAAATGGTGCAAAAAGGCTTTGAGAACAAAGTAAAAAAGCATTAGAGCATTAGAGAAACATTAGAGCTTAATATTATTAACAACACTTGATTACCAGCAATTAAAGTAGATATGAGAAATAGTTAATTAATTTTGCTCCAACATGTGTTTGTGTGTTTGCAAATACATAATTAATGCAATACCTGCATAAGTCAGTGCTCCACTTGAGTCCCTCTCAATCAAAAGCATGCCCTTGATATTGTTAACTGAAATGAGAAAAAACACACACACAAATAATTGTTTTAATCCTGGTTTAAGCTGCAGGGTAAATACAGTAAACAACAGCAGTGGACTAAAGTAGGCTAATAGCATACAATGATGTAGCATTTGATGTCTTTGTAGTAATGGAAAGCAACTTTTAGACAATACAGTCTTTTAAATATACTATATAACATTTTAGTACCAACTGCAATAAATTTCATACATAAATGTCATATCAATTCTTTTTATGTCCATGGGAATTACTTTAATAAAAAATGACTATTTAGGTAAAGGCAAAAAAGCACATGAAAGAAATTACTCAAAGTTCAAAATACTAGTGTAACAACTTAAAATTACAATTTGTTTATCATTTTTTAAATGAAAAGCCCAACGGATGAGTAAAGCTACAAGATAAGTTAATGCCATTAGCATTAGAACAAAGAGTAGCATGTAGCTTACGTTAGCTAGCTAGCTAGCTAACCTTTGCTACATTTTGTGCAACCTGGTTCAGTGCTGGAGGATGGGTGTTTAATAGCAGAGTGTTTTTTCAGGAAACACAGCAAGCACCTCATCTTGAAACTGTTGTATGTATAAGATTTTGGTGGCAGGGGTTGTTACTGGAGACAGCCTCTTTTTCCTAAGTTTTTCCTGATCAAAGGGTGATCAAAGAACAGGTGGCGCTTTTCTACCCTTCAGGCAGCTGGAAAGGAAAACATGAAAAAACTTTTTTTATTTAAATGCTGTACTTAACATACTTCCTTCTTCTGAAAAGTAGCCTACAGTAGTTAATGGCAGTGCAATGGGTAATAACAAAACTGTTCCCATATTAAAAGTGGAACAAAGGTGGTCTGACTGTAAACCGTAAAATGTAACCGCATGATCATAGGGGAACCTGTTCATTATGAACGCTGCTAACAATGTTCTTAGTATCATGACCCAGCAATTATGTCTGAGTCAAATGTCTGAAGAGGATATCACCAAGTTTCTGACCAAAATCCTGGAGGAACTTTTCTTTAATTAGTGCTATTGTATATCGCAAGTTTTCCTTAAACTATAACTTTGCTGCTCGAGTAGGACGAAGGATAGGTTAATCGAACAAAATGTCCCTGACGCAGAGCTTTACGAGGAACACCTAAAGGCAGCACAGGGAGGCGTTTCCACTGGGGTCGTCGCTGCGTTGCCTGCCTGGTTTCTCTCCTCCTCTCCACCTCTCCACCACCTCCTCTTCCTCTGATTCCTCATTGCATCTCCTCGACCACCTGCCACAGCAGCAAAAGAAACGATGGAGAGCCGCTTCTAATGAATGTCAGCTTACGGAAGGAGACCGCAACTGAGAGGAAGACGCACAGAGGGAAAGACCGATTTAAGAGGGAGACGGGAAAAGAGAGAGACAGAGAGAGAAACGGAGAGTGACTGGCGGAAACACAAACATATGGTTGTCTGAAAAGCGGCTGTTCCTGAGCACTGCTGAACCGGGCTGAAACTTATTCACCCCCCGTACTCATCTGAAAGGCACATTTGATTCGTTGGTGTGGTTTTTTTGGCACTTCTTTGCCTTATTTTCGAGTGCTCTCACCTGTGTGCAGCTGTGGGTTACACCTCTGTTTGATTAGTTTGTGCAGGCTGGATTGCGGCTGTTGTACCTCGAGCGCGCACACCTTCACGCGCACACCGATCATCACAAGACGCGGTGCAGCCTACAAAAGCTTCTTGCGAGGAGGAAATTGAATTAGACAAGTTATCTCCACAGAAGAAGAGGAGGAGGACAAGAGTGGCTATATCTCAGTTTCTCTTAATTTCTCCGGTTTATCGTGTCCCCCCCACCGGGCCCAGCAGGAGTCTCAAAGACCCCCCCCTCTCTCTTTGCTCCCCGCCATGTCTGGACACACTGTGACCATCCCGGACGACCGGGCTTTCGCCAGCTTCAAGGCGGAGTGTCTGTGCGAGGAGGGCTGGACTGTGAAGTACAACAAGCGAGGTATCACGGTGTGGAGCCAGGATCTGGAGGAGGGGAAGTCCGTCCACAAAATTAAGGTGAGACCATATAACCCCCCACAATATGCTGATATACTACAAAATACACTTTTCATCTCCACATTCACTGTCTGTGGAGCAGGAGACACATTGCAAAACCCTCACAGAAATTGTAGAAAGTAGTTTGCCAATATCATTTGCACCATTAAGTAAGAAAGAAACTGTACAGTCCAGTTGAAAGTGCTATATCTAACTTTCCATATTATTTTAACGCTGACACGATGTAATCACTGCTTTCTGCTGCATGGTAGTCGCAGGTTAGTCCTCAACCTACTAACAGCTTGTTACAATTCACATATTAATATATATAAAATGCATGTTCCTCCTTGGAAACACCTAAACAAATTGTTTTACAAATAGTCCAAATACGATGGTAATAGTGCAGTTGCAAACCTGTAGTGGGTATTGTCAACACACCCAGTGTAAGATTCACTTCTCTATTAATAAATATGTAAAGTAGTTGGGTAGTAAATTTATGCCTGATGCATGTGCAAATCCCCTGAACTAACCGGCACTAGTAAGCTTTTGTAGGCAGGTTTAACTCTCTGGAGACTCAATATTAATTTGTGAAACTATTTCAAAGTCTTTCTGCTCAAAGAATATGAGGTAGTGTTGCGTATAATATTTCAGCTCACTTCGCTGACTTCTGTGGAATTGGTTTTGCTTGAATGTAACACACAAGGAAGTGAACAAAAGCACATACTGAAATAGCACAATAGACAATAGAACTGACATGGCCTCAAAAGAATAGTTAATTAACTGATGAGTCAGTAGACAGACATTAAATCGATGAGTTCAGTCATAAATTCCAGCCTCTGAAATTAAAGGGCTTTTGTTGTTACATGTGATTTAAACTGGATACATTTGGCTTTATGTCAACGTTTGCAGGTTAAACACACTATGTTGGACTCTGATAATGATTGATTGTTAATTATAGGTATTTCATTGGGTAAATGTATAACCAGCACTAGAAATTCATTAGTGTACAGTTTGACATCAGGGACCCATTGTGCGATTTTTTGGGGAAAAAAGTAGTAGATCCTGATCATTGTTTAGATAAGGTAATAATGTAACAGGCATGTGAAACCACCTGATCTGTAAACTTTGTTATCTATTCAAATAGCAGCCTTGGCTGTTTGTCTTAGGAGTCAGTGGGGAGGCGACATAAGGTCAGGGATGTCACTGTAAGCCATGGAAAAACTGCTGCGTACCAGCTATCACATTATGTTTGACCACACTCATTAATAATGCTTTGTTAGTGCTCCGGGCCAGGGACCCAAAGGAGAAAAAAACACATTTAGACTCTGCTTTCACAGCACATTTGTGGCAAAAAACACAATTTTCGCCTAACCAGGAACAGATGAATATGGATATGGTTTGAATCTGCACACACTTTAAGATACAATTAGTTATAAACATTAATAAGATTATCAGTTATTTGAGGAAATTTAAATCATCAGGTATCGTTTAAAGATCAGAGTGATATGCAAATGTACGATTACCTACATACATTATATTCATACATACTTTACTTGAATAACTGGCAGTTAACAGTGTAAACAGGGAAAGTTTTCCACAACTAGCCATTTTTTAAGAAATCTAACATCAACTGAGATGTACACCCCCCTTGAAAATGTTTACAGTAAAAAAGAAATTCAAGGTATGTATATATGTTGTTATTATTGAACTACTTGTGGTTCACATTGCCTGCAGAAATTACAGCCTCCATTAAGCCTCAAACTGGCTGCCAGACTGGCAATTTAATGCTTAACTAACTAAAAAAAACTTGTAGCAGTGTTCTCACTCTCACTGTAAGACAGGTTTGGCTTCACTGCTGAAGGTTGCTTCCACATTTCCAACCTTCACAGTACTCGCTCATCTGATCCGACCTAATTATCTGATTGTTTTTTTTAACTCTAATATGAAATTTCCTCCCATATATGGCGATAAAAATTAAACAGGTTCTCCTCTGTGTAAATGTGTGTCTGCTTCCTGCTGGTGTATCCGGGTTTGAGGAGCGTGAGCAGGCCGCCAGGTGTTTACTTAGTTAAATAAAGTGGTGTGTGTATGTGTGTGTGCATGTACATGTACATGTGTTTGTCTGTGTGCAAAAGGGTGTGCATGGAGCCAGAACAGCAGAGGGCTTTTCCCAGCTCTGTTTATCTGTCGTTGTACCTGTGAGGCAGTTACTTTGTACGCCAACTGTAGTAAAACAGCCAGCCAGTATCATGTAAATCAGCCTCATTTGCCTGTGTGATTCATCAGGGTATGTCCTGTGTGTTCTGAAGAAGAGGCGTACCATGTCTGCATCTGCATTAAAATAAAATATGTGTGTGTGTATGTGTGTGTGTGTGTGCAATTGTGTGCAGAGGCTAAGGTTCTGCTTATTCATGGTTTTTCATACAGGACAGGTGTGTTTCCTCACTATAGCTCCGCAAACAGAGAGAGATAGAAAGAGCACACAAACACACGTACACATTAACAGACACACAAATTTGGGGTTAGGGCGTGGATTCTCCCTACAGACGTCACTTTATCTCTGTGTAAATATGACAGTTACAGGAGCTTGATGTTGCATTGAAGATCATTCAGCCTCGCACAGTTAATCCGCCACTCATTATATCCATAATTGTTTATTTTAAATCTACCCAACGATAATAATTGAATAGTAATTGTGTAAAGTAGTAGTTGTCGTAATTGAGTTGTATTGTACTCATAGGTGTGTGAACGCGTGTGTGCGTGTTTATGAGGGTAAGGGCATTCAGAGATGCCACAGATACAGCTCTTCTATTTATAGCTGATATAAAAGCGTGCATCTTTGCTGATGCATGTGGAATGATTAATGTGAGTGTTGAGACATAATGCTCCCCTCCTTTTTCAGTTTCCCCTCTTTGCTATAGCATTGATAGCAGTAAAGAAAAAGTGATATAGCCAAATCAGAGAGTGAGAGGCAGAACAGACTGGCAATCATCATTATCATTAGCAGTGTAATCATCATCAGCTTCATTGTCAGCATAATTATCATCATTATCATTGTAATCATTGCCAGTGCCGTATTAATCAATAATGACTTTCGTATCATGGTATAATCCCAGCTGTAATCTCTCACATAAACCATCCTCATCATCCTCGTAATTGTATTTGTCAGCACCTGACTCTTCACACAATGCACTGTGTGTGGGTGAGTGTTAAGTGTGTAGGTGGTTTTGTTTAATTTAATAGTTAGGCAATTTGTCAGACGGCCACACAAAAACACACACACACACACACACGCACGCACACACACACACACACACACACACACATATATATTGTGATGACCCCCTGGGTTTGCCTCCCTCCTGCTGACACAAAGGGAAACATGTCTTTCAATCACACACACACCCTTTCTTTTCTTTTTTTATCCTCTTAATTGTCTTCTGCAATTATATATTGATACTGAGAAGAGCAAAGTTGACAAGTTGGAGGGATGTGAGAGGGAAGGAAGAGCCTGTGGGGAACAAAAGTGGTGAGTAATGGGCACAGCGTGGTCTAAATATGAGGAAAAGTCACACCAAAACCGCACACACCTATTGTTTGTGTAGCTGCAAGCCTGCTTTTTTTGTCTCCTTTTGGTCTCAGTCATTCTATCTCCCTGAACTCTCTTTCACCTGCTTCTCTCTATCTCTGTCTCCTTGCCTCATCTGTTGACTTCACTGAATTAGAGCATAATAGAATTACGAACACGTGTACTTAGCTGGCTGTATGTCTTCATCCTGTCCTGGACGTCTTTTGCTCCCTACGCTTCTCTTCTTTTGCCTTTTCATGTGGTTTTCCTTCTTCCTCCTACTCTTGTTTCAGTTTGCGCGGGATACAACACATCCATTATTCCCCCTGTTTTTTTCTGATCTGTAAGTCCTCAGCCAATCCGTCCACATGCATGCACACATATGTATGATGCATTGTGTGTTTGCTTGTGGTTGCCGTTTGTATAACACAAATCATGTTTGGTATCTGTTATTTCATCTTTGGTACATCAACAAACACAATATTTGCACAGTAAATGTACACCCTTTATACTGAATATGTATACTGTATATGTTTGTAGTTCCCTCATGGAGAGTTCTATTGAATCAGCCTTTAATTTCCTTCCTATCAGCAGGAATAATGCGTTCTCTGTTGTAGGCTTTGTTGTTTCCCTATAACATCAATCTGAACCAGTCTCCTTTTCTGTACCTCACTAACCTTCTCTTAGAAGCTCAAAGAATCATATCTGGACAATAACAGAATGTTTGTAACTGTTTTCCCATTTTTTTTAGTAAACTGGCATTGCATAAGTTTAGGCAGAGCTGTATCAGATGACTCTACAACCACTAATCACATTTAATCAGTCAGTGAGCTCTGTAGTCTCTCTTGGCCTCCTTGTGTTCTGGTTTATTGCTCACAGTGCTGGGAAAGTAAGTTACATTCTTCAACTGATTTAAACAAGTTCTATCATATATACAAATATAAACAGTGTATAGGTAATTATTATACAGAATGGCTGATCTTAAGGTATCATTATATGTAGCTGATCAATACTAAGATGATTTTAATGGTTGTATACACTCAGTAGCCATTTTTTGTGCACCTGTACAATTAAATGCAATCCAAAACAACAGCTTTGCTTTATTTTTTGACCTTTGCATTTTGATGCATTTGGAAGGGGGGGAGTAAATAAGGCTGTGTTAACACAAAATCAGGCATTGCAGCAAAATTGCCAGTCATCCAATTCATTTGAATGTGTGTAGAGCAGGCCAAACTGGAAGCTTGAGGGGAAAAAAACGAGGTGAGAAAGTTGAAACAGGATTCACTTTTGTAAAAATGCAACCTGATATCATGTGGTGATTGCTAGTTACATAAACTGGCAATCAGAGATGAAGAGGGATCTTGTTGATCATTCAGGATCGGAGCATTTCACAATTGTGAAGATGAAAGAGGGACTGACCACTGACCTGATGGGCTGTAAAATACAACAATATAGTCATACCAGAGACTTTCTTTGTTTTTTTTGTCCACTTGTATGAGTTTTTGGACAGGAAATTTAAAAAATGCTTGGCTGGAGGCTTAATTTCTTCTCTCAGTGCATGCAAGCTGATTGTTAATAGCTAAACAGCTGTCAAATAAATGGAGTAGAAGTTTAAACATTCATAAAATGTAAATACTCAACTGAAGTATTGAAGATAAAGGCAAAGTTGTGCCTTGGTACCACTAAATGTACTTTGTTCTTTCCACTACAGCTTAGTCATCATCATGCCCTACTTGGAATGGCACCTGTTTCCCTGTGTGTTATCTGCAACATCAGTTTTAAATCTGATTGATTTTAGGAGTGCGCCTTTCACTAAATACAATTGTATGATCGTTTGTTGCTACAAACGTACAATAAGGAATGATTATCATTTAAAAAATTACAATACCAGTACCCTTGAAGTGGTATTGATACCAAAAGAAAACTTGATTTGATGCCCATCATTCAACTTTAACAATGAAGTAACCACGCAGATACTGTGGCATGTGGCTTTTATTTGGCCTACATTGCTTGCTGCCATGCCCCACATTCACATTAATTTGTTTATTTTATTTTGTTATCAGCATACTGTACGCATTTACCTGCTATCTGCTCTCGCTTATCATTGTCTTGTTCCCTGTGAAGGCTCTGTGTTTGAGCCCTGTCATATGCTTTTAGCATTTTCACTTTTCTTTGTTTCACACTGTGGCTGGTTGTGAAGGCCCGTGAGATTGTGGCTATGACTAAAGGCTGTGAAAGAAATTGATTTAAACAGTCATGGCGCATCAACAAGTGAGCATAGCTTTCACATACAGTGCACGCAGGGACATAGTTGTACATGTCCACTTTGGATCGAGAGGTAGAAAAAATACCAGTCTGTAAAAGTGGGTTGGAAGCAAAACTGGAATGTGGAGAGATATAACGACAGCTTGTCCCAAGACAATTAGCCCCATTTAATTTGTGTCTTTGTCTGAAAAGGTTTCCAGAAATTACAACTTTTTTTCTTCATTCATCCTCACTTTTATCTCCCAATTATCTTTTTTTGCCTGCTATATTTGTCATTTCCTCCCAAACCAAACTTCCAATTCCAAATGACATTATAGCTGCTAAACACCAAAATCTTTTGTCGGTACATGTTAGCATACTAATGCTGCTGTCACACACAACTGCTTTCATGGCCTCAGACCCTTTAGTCATGATATCGTATACTTTCACGTGATGGAAGTCGCGCTGATTATAATTAGAGGTCTGTGGATCAACATCTGAATGAGCACTTCAGATAACAAGTGCTTAAATGATGTGAACATATTTGTGCTGTTACCTGCAAGGTAAGCACATACTATTTTACTATCTGCTGTCATTATAGGCTAAGAGGAGACCTCCCATGTGAACAGCTGTACAGCCAAATGTAGTGTGCTGAAGCTGGCGATCATTTTCTTACATTAAGCCCTTGGGGGACAAGAGAAAGAAGATGGTGCAGATTGAGCTTTAAACCCTCTGGGCTGATTTGTATCAGAGCTAAAAACCATCTGGGACAGACTTCCCCCTCTGTCCACTTCTTTTACATTTACTCCTCCTCTCTTGCTCTGTGATGTCCTTCTCTCTTGGCTTCTCACTTGCCTTTAATGTCCCCTTGTGTCACTCATTCTTCATTGCTCTGTCCTTCTTTGTTGTTGTTATTATAAGAGTAATTCCCCCTGACTGTTGTAACTGTAGTAACAGCATACTCCAGGGCTGCAGACCTCTGGCACAGACACAGGCTATATGTACAGTGCCATCTACTTTAAACCTGACACAGCAAGGAGCCTCTATGGTCTCATTAATGAGCGCTGACACACCCACACCAAACTCATTTCAAATTATAGTCTGCTTTAAAATGTATAGGCAGCTCTCCTCTTGACTGCACCAAGAATCTGACTTAGATCTATGAGGTAATGTGTTTAGGACTTTGTTATACAGGATTGTAGACGGGTGACAGACATTTGTTCTTCATAAATGGTGTCACAGGTCACCGTGGACATGGTGATAAATCTTAGCTTTGATTAGTGGTGATTCGGCACAAATAACCATGTGTGCTTCCTTTATTTCACTACTCTTTATTTATTTATTTATTTATTTTTTATACTAGCACGTTACCTCTTAATTCAGACTAAGTCACTCTAAATATTCAACCCAGGTTAATGCAGATTGAGACTGAGGAGATAACTTGAGTAGAGCCTAGCTCTGCTATATAAGCAGATAGCTATTAGGCTAATTTTTCCGATACCCATACGGACTCGGACAGGAGACGTGTATCGCTGTTGAAAGCCACAGTTAGTCAATAAGAAAACCCTCTTTATCTTTGATTTGCTTTAAGTTTATTTTTTCTTAGCTTATAGTCGGGTGACTTTAACCAGGTGTGTGACACAAATTTAGACAAATCGGCAAATGTAAGTTCAACCCAAGACTCCCCAAGTGGGATCAACACATTTATGTCAGAGCTTAATGTTATTGATCCATGGCGTTTAAGAAACCCCCTAGCCAAGAATTATACTTTTTTCTCAGTCAGACACAAGATCACAATCATAGTATTAATTCCACTGATATCCTTCCTATCGTGATATCAGATCATGCCCCTGTGTTATATAATTTTAAGCTCTTACCAATCCACAGCAAAACTACACACAGATGGCGCATTAATATGACATTACTCCAGAATGCAGATATTTTTAAAAAACTGAGAAGTAATCTTAAAATATTCTTAGAAATTAACTTAGTGACAGCAGCCTCACCCCAAACACTTTGGGAAACAACCAAATGCTTTACAAGGGGGGAGACCCTGCCTTTTGCTTCCTATTTGAAGGCGACCAGGAGACGCAGGGTCACGCAATTGGAAGATGAGATACGAATTCTGGAATGTGATCTAAAACAGCAGTTTCTGAAGAAAACCATTCAGCTCTGTCGGCCCTGAAATTTGAACTGAATAACCTGCTCAAGGCTAAAGCTGAGTTTATAATTCATCGTACGAGACTCACATATTATGATCAGAGCGAAAGATCAAGCAAGCTTTTAGCTGCCAGATTAAAACAAAATGAATGAGTTTCCACTATCAGTGCAATCCAAACATCGTCTGGATCAGTCACATATGAACCAGGTGAAATAAATTATACTTTTGCAGAATTATACTCTCATCTCTATACGGCGGGCCCTGCTCCTGACTTGGCTGCCCTTAAAATGTATCTGTCGGAACTTAAATTACCAACATTGACTAACTCCTTATCTTACCACCCATCCAGCATATTTGATGGCACAACTCCGCATTTACATATCTCAGCATAATTGTAACTAACTTCTCAGATATATCACATGCAAATTACAATAAACTCAAAACGGAGATTGCATTGGACATTCAGAGATGGTCTGACCTTAAGATGTCACTGAAAACAAAAGTACTTGGCCGATTGAATTTCCTGTTCTCTATGATCCCTACGCCCCCACCACCTAAGTACTTTGATGAACTGCAGACCCTGACTACCAAATTCATATGGAATAATAAAAAAGCCCGTATTCGCCTACGTACGTTACAGCGACCAAAACACTCTGGAGGCTTGGCAGTACCTGACTTTAAACTATGTTATTGGTCATTTCAAATAAAGCAATGGACAATTTGGTGCAATCAGAATGCTGTCACCCCCTGGCGTCAGATAGAGAAAGAGATCGTAAAACCCCACAGGCTTGCAGACATACTATTCTGTGGGTTAAAACCCAGATATGTGTGTAGGAAGTTTGGACCAATCATAGGCAACTCTTTGAAAATATGGGTTGCTGTCCAGAAACACATGGGATGTAACTTAGGGCTGTGTGACCGCTCTCCTGTTTGGTATAATTACGATTCACTACAGCAGTCTGGTCCCTATTTTGACAACAGCTGGGCCTCCGGCGGAATTCATACTCTCCAAGATCTGTATGACAGAGATGGGTTGAATTCACTCCAGGAGATCAAAGAACGTTATTCTCTCCCTGGGTTCCCTTGGTTTTTGTACCTCCAGTTGAGGTCTGCAATCCATGCTCATGGAGTTCCATGGGACTCAACTTTACCTTCTCATCCGTTAGACACTTGGATCTCCCCTCGAATATCCTCTACTGGACTGGTGTCCATCATTTATAATGACCTGCTTTCTAAAGATGCTAAACCTTTGGGAGTGATCGGATCTTGGAACCATGAACTTGAGACTTGGGGCTATGATTTGGACTGGAACAATATTTGGACCAACATATCCAGCTCATCAAAGAATCCAGCACATCAACTTATTCACTACAAATCTGTGCTCAAATTTTATGCCACACCAGACAAACACTTTACAATGAAACTGATAGATGATCCCAACTGTACGAAATGTGATCAAAACGCAGTTGGCACATATCTTCATGTCTTTTGAGAATGCCCTTCAGTGTATGGCCTCTGGTCCAAGGTGCATAGTTATCTTGAAATGTTTTGGGATTTCCTATTCCTTTGCATCCCCCCCTACTCTTATTCAATGATGACTCCGGCCTTGGCGGCAACATTAGATTGGCACAGAGGAAAATTATATTTGCAGGACTGACTGGCGCTAAGAAAACTATAATACACTCATGGTTTTCCCCAGACACCCCATCAACAAAGGAATGGCTCAATTACTTTAGAGATATTGCCCTTCTAGAAAGATCTTTGGCTGTTATACATAAAGCACGAGCATCTACTGTGCAAACCTGGGACGCTCTTATAACTTCTCTTTTTGACGTAACACTGCTTGATGGTATATAAGGTAATACTCTGGCCTGAATTGTCTGACTGCGAGACTCTCTGTCATCTAATGAAATGCATCAAACTGTATGTATAACATGTGGATGCGTGTGTTTTGTTTTGTGTTTTTTCCACTCTTTTTCCCTAAAATCAATAATGGCAAGGCAATGGCACTATGTGTGCTGGTGTATTTTGGCAGACTTATTTTGGTAACTTTTTGAGGAATGTCTTATTTTATGATTTTGTCCAAACAGTAGTAGACAAATGAATGCATATGGCCTCTGAAAATTTATCACTCAGACTGCCTGCTACCCCGTCACCTTCATAGACTCTACTGACCGTCTGTCCGTCCATCTGTCTGTCTGTCTTCACTGAT
>JAPZDZ010000024.1:11019705-11048336 GCA_029783805.1 Acanthurus tennentii | reverse complement strand
ACATTTGCATTAATTTTCTCAGCTGTGGCCCTGCTCATTCACCCCTCCATAACTCTGTGCATATGTGTTCAAAGGTGCATTAAGAAGCCATCCGTTTCCAAATGAGGGCACATTTTGTAAACAGACATGAATGTTGATCCACTTTCGCAAGCTTAAGGTTGTCATGCTGTATGGAAGGGTTTCCTTAAATATTTCTTGTATTAGTGTTTGTCTCAGTCTTTAAAACGTCCACTGCCACTGCATGAAGGAAAAAATAGAGTTAAGCACCTTTTTAAAGAGAGAGCATGGACATTTCGTTAAGTGCATTGGAAGGAAAGAGCTGTATCGCTCCTGAGCAGGTTGGCACCTTGCATAGCTGCCACTACTGTATGGATGTGTGTATGGATGTGTGTGTGTGTGTGTGTGTGTGTGAAAATGAATGAGTGTGGCTTTTGTTGTAAAACGCTTTGAGTGGTCAGTAGACCAGAGAAGTGTTATATAAATGGAGTCCAATTACGATTCCCTTACCTCGTGCCCTTAATGCTTTTACCTGGTAGGATGATAGATGTACTGTGTGCTGGCACCGCTTCGGTTCAAGTGTGGGAGAGTTTATTTGGTTCAGTTGAATCTGCTGTGTTTCTAGTTTGACTTCCTGTCGTGATATTTAGGAACAATGCCAATGGCAAGTGAAAACAGACTGATTAAAGACCACGAGTGATTTGCATTTTGGAATCAGGCCCAAAATTTCAGCCTTTAGTTTGGCTGCATTTCTGCCTTTCTCTGGATTACATTGTATATAAACTATCGGAAAATGAGTGAATTGTCTTTTTTAATGTCCTAAACAGCTTAAAACTGAAGTATATTTAGTGTACAGTCCGATAAGATCAAGAAAAGCAGCAAATTTTCACAAAATCAAGTAACAGTGTCAGTCATTCTTGTCTCTTCTTATCTGTCTCTCTTACTTTCTCATCACTTTTATTTATTTTTATTTTTTGCTTTCTTACTTCTCTGTCAGTCTCTTTTCCTCTCTGTGTCTTTCTCTCAGTTTCTCTCACTAATGAAATGTTTACAAAAGGGTAAGACCTCTCATGTGACTGCTAGCTTTTGACTTCCGCCTCCCCTTCCGCATTCCTCCATCAATAAGTGGTTGGAACATAATACTCAGTGTGCGTGCGTGTGTTTGTTTTCCACGTGCATGTGTGTGCATGGGCGTGTGTGTGTGATTAGCAAAGGCCACTCTTGATAGACTGCATTTGAGAGCTTGACTTTTGAAGTGCAGCTAAAGGGGACACTTCATGGAGTGCTGAGATCAGGCATCCATCGCTGGGAGTCAGTCCACTTCTTCTGTATTTGACACTGCATTTGTCTGCCTTCTCCTCCATGGTTAATAACTTATGCAGCTATACATTTGGAGAGGTTTTCAGGAATTAGTCTTTGAGATCCAGCTGCCCTCACTTGTAGTAACTGTGGTTTTCTCTACAGCAAAACCTGCCATCTGGAAGATTGTTATGTATAGCTTGTACTTTACAGAGAAGCCTACATATTTACATTAGGGCCACAGCTAATGACTGCTAATGACTTCTTTAGCCACAATGGCGTTGTGGCTTCAGGGTGTGTTTGCCTGTTGTTTGGCTCATCGCTTTGTTTTAGACAAAAATCAGTGATTAGATGGAGGAAATTTCGTACAAACAAAATCATAGTCCCCAGTAGACAACACTTTGTGAAACTTTGACTTTTCTTTTAGCACCACCATCAGGTCAAAATTTTAATTTGTCCAGCTGTATGGTTCATAACTAAAATATCTGCAAAACAAATGACATTCACATCATCCTCAGGCCTGCCATGCGTTTAAGGTAGGAGAAATTAGCGAATGCTAGTGTGGTGCTAATATTGTGACCACAGCAAACCTGTTCTTGCTTGTTAGCATTCTCAGTGTGAGCATGTTAGCATGGTAACCTTTCCGTAAGCACCACTTTGTCTGTCTTGTTGAATTATCGTTGGAATATATAAAATTTCAAAAACAACAAATGACCATTGGAAGTTACCCAAGTCCAGTTTGATAGCTTAAAATCAGCCCTCTTGTTTTTGTTTCACCAACAACAAAAAAAGAAAATGTTCTGTCTATCAACTAATTGATTGAAAATCAGTTACCCAACTTGTAAAATGGCATTTTTCTAGTATGGACAATATGTCAAAACTACAGAGGCACTACATTGGGTTGTAATGCTTCAAATTTACTGTAGTCTCTCTTACAGATGATATCACAATAAATAAGTTAGAGCATTGATTATGAATAAACCTGCAGATGTAATGATTCACAGAAGCTGTCATGGCACTGCACCACTGTCAGGAGGAAGTTACAGGAACAAAAAATATGAGTCAAATAGTACAGAAAAGATAAATCATGTATCTGAACTTTTCCCCTGACAAAGAGGAGAAGTGTAGTTACTCTATTTGCTTCTTTCAAAGTGCTCCGCACTGTGCCTGTCCCACTTAGCATAGGCTAACCAGCACTGTATCATCATCATGAATAATATTCCTCAGATTTCTAGTCAAAGGAGCGAGCACTGGAATAGTGAGCTGAAGCTGGCCTTCACTGATGTGTTTTTCACAGGCTACTGTGTAGACTGGATTTGCATCATAAAGATGACTGTGAAGCAGAAAATCAGACTGACTGGCTGTAGAAAAACACAATAAAGAAGAGCATTTCGACCATTTGACAGATGATCATAAGAACTTTCTTAGCAGTAATTTCTGATTATCTTTGCCTGTATTCATGCATTAGTGATTATTTTAATTAGAGTGTATACGAGTCATTTACAAAATGAATCAGTTGAACAAAATAGATGAGAGAGAAAAGATTTTTACAGGGTGCCTTGTCCTGGTCAAAGCTTTTGTTACAAGTTCTGAATGTGGATGATAAATACCTGTCTGTATGTCTCTGTGTGTGTGTGTGTGTGTGTGTGTTTGTGTGCATGTGTGTGTTCTCAACAGAAATACCCTCCCAAAAAGGAATTGGTGCGAGCTGTTTCTATTCAGACTGGTTACATGATCAAGTTCCAGGGACCCAACCATTGTAATCTCATTTACCTGGCCCAGGTGGACCCACGAGGTAACTATTACACGCACACCCCCACAGGATTAATCAACAGTGAAGAACACACAAGGATTAACTCATACAGAGATGCATAAATAGAAGTACACATGCAAAAGAAGACTGAAACACAAAGGTATATATACACACACACTCACCTAGGTGCTTAAAGCATGCTTGAAGTTGTAATGAATGATTCATTGCCTTTCCTTTATGTTAAAACAAGTCACCATAGTAACCATATGAAGGACAGAGTCTCTTTTACTCTGCTGCGGCTCTGTCCCTCTTCCTCCTCTTGCTTCCTTCTTTCTTTTTGCTCCCTTCTTCTATTCATTAGTCTTTCTTATTCTCCCTTTTAATTCACTTCTTAACTGTTGATTGTGTGAATCTCTTTAATCCGCTTGCACTGAGTAGTGAGTTACAAAGCTTCACTTTGATCCTGGATGACATGACATGTAGTACAGCAAACGTTAAATCCCTCCACTATACACCCCCCCTTCTTTATTTTGCTCTCTTTTCTCGTGTTCACTTTCTTTCATCCTCACTCTTTCTCTGTCTCTCTGTATTCACTCTGTCTCTCTTCGCAGGTTCATTACCCAAGTGGGTCGTCAACAGGTCTTCCCACTTCCTTGCTCCTCGGGTAAGTCATTTGCAGATTCACACAGATTGTGTGTGTGTTGTGTGTTAGTTGATCTGTTTATCTGCAGGCACTGTTTTCATTGATGTTACACACAACATAAATCTTGTCATAATGATATACAAAGGGTACTTCAATGTTTTTCAATCTGGACATTATTTAAATGTGTTTTAGCATCTAAGTGTCTAATGAGGACAACAGTTTTATTACAATGGTCCAATATTGAACGAGAGCACTGCAGCTGGCAGCCACAAAACCAGGCTGCAATGTACGCTTCAGGCTAGTTGCACACTGTCAGTGTACATCGACTAAAAGAGCTTGTTTTTACCACAGACAGGCAGATTTTTATCCAAAGTGTCTGACCATGTTATGGAAAGGATCTCTGAAGCTATAAACCATTTCCTTTAAGATAAGGTCTTAATGTTCAACAAAAAACAGTGGTTATGTCTCTAATCAGAGCAACAGGCTCTATATCGAGAGACAGTTATTTAATCCTCATAAAATATGCCTCATTTACTTTCAACAGAAACAAAATAAAACTAACCAAACCATCTTACATCATCTTTTTATTTTAACAATAACAAGCTCTGGTTGGGTCAGAGTATTTTTTTGGGCTCTACATGCAGTTTTCCCCCAGTTCCTCTCTGATGTCCAACCTGACTCTTACTCCTCCTGGGATAATTTCACATCACACTTGAAGTTACCCAGAAGTTACCCTATTACTGTACATATTTGTCTATCTGTGAAGAGTGTGTGTGTACTTGTTAAAGTGAGCAAAGATTCTCTGGAGGGACCCTGGGATGGAGGAATCCCTTGATGGTTGTCAGAAAATAGCTCAGCGATATGCACAAATCCCAGGGACAACAACCAATGCTGATGCCTTCAGCACAATAAATATAAAGCAGAATTTTCTGTTGAAGTTTTATAAAATGTATAACTGCGACTATGAGAACTGTGTGAAGATACTTAATCATGCTGTTCTACAGGATGACCTCATATCTAACTGTGGTTGTTGATGACCCATACAGATCTATACAAAAGTAATTGGGTTTGTTCTCTTTCTAGGGATTTTTTAAAATCTAATTTGTTCTTTTTAGGCAATGAAGAAGATCAACAAAGCCTGTTTGAAGTATCAGGAGTGGAAGCAGCGACACAACCCTGGCTTCAAGCCCTGGCTGTTTCCTGAACAGAATACATTACCCAGCATTCCGCTCTCTGAGCTCAGCATTCAGCGTGCAGAAAGCCTGGAGAATATTGATGAGAGCTCCCTGGCTGAGACTCAGGAGAGAGAAGACAGCGATTAACACGCACAGACACACACACACACACACACATACACAAACACACACTCACACACACAGTGTCATGTATTCATACACACTCAAACAGTAATGCAGGGTTACATGCATGCCTGATACACATCCATAATTACACATACCTGTATTTGATTCTATATGTAAATGAATGCTTACATACTGTACATGCAGTTGCATACGCAGACATGCTTACAAGCACATGTACGGTATGGAAGCATTCATGCACACGGACAGGCTCATACTTGATCAATTCCATCTCATAATTACACATCTCATGAATGTACACATATATATACAAACATGCAACACAGATGCACTCACTCACTCACCCATCCACTAACAAGGGGCAGCAAAACTATGTATTTTTACAAGTAAATAATATTCATTGTAATCAGAAAAAGGGGCTGTTAATGTGATATTTCATGCCTGTTCCAGGGATATAAACATTCTCTAATCAGGACCTATGCAGTTACAGCAAAATATATTTTCAGTAAGAACAACTGTTAAAATGTTTACCAATTTCAGTGCATTACAGTGAGAAAACATTTCATTGCAACCCCAAATGCTCAAACACACCCTGAGTTTGTGTCTTTCTACCCACTGATTTTTATGTGTCTTCATCACATTTTGTAAGCACATGATAAACACGCAGGTATGCAGAAGGCAGCTGGAACCCCCAATCCTACCTGCAACCCTCCAACACATACACACACTCAAAAACACACAGATTTTACATTCACATGTTCTGTCCTGCTCCTCTATTTGAGAGATGTATGAATGTATGTAGAGTTTAAAAAATTAAATACAGATTCCTATAAAGGTTTTCAAATTTCACCAGCAATCTGAGTCATCTTTTCCTCTATGTGTGTGTCAGTGAGTTTGTTGGGTTGATATCTGAGGCTGATATCTATAGGTTTGAACTGATGCTATAATAGGTACAAAGATTTGACCTGATTAACAGGTTGCTCTGCTGTCATTGACACTTTTTCAGTGACACACACGTATACACACACACACGAAACCATTGATTTTAAAGATTGGAACAAGAAAAAAAAAACATCACTTACAATCTATTGATAAACTGATGTGTGCGCATGTGTGTTTGGTTGCGTGCACCCATGCACTTCCCTGTGTGTAGTGTGTGTGTGTCTGTGTGTGTGTGTGCAGTGGCCTAGATCAGAATTAGGAATCCCCCAATCTGTTGGCATGGCAACTATGAGATCGACTCAGCACTGAAGATAGACAAAGAGAGATGAGAGCTTACATGTCACAGAGGAAGTGACTTTTTACACGTTGTCCACCCTTCTCATGAGGCAGAATCAACCAAAGAGCATGCATACTATAGATGCACTGCATGTACAGCAGCAGCACTTTCTGTGTCCCTGCAGGATTAAGTGAATGACCTGAACTTGTACTTGCATAACAGAAATTCACACAGTAATTTGGTTTGAAGTATGGCTAAAGATCCGGGTAAACTGATTGGATGCACATAAACTGAGAAAAATGTAAAGTTTATGATGCTGTTTGCCTGTCTGTGAATGCCTCAGTTAAAGGAACTCTACATGTAATTTTTCTTTACATGCAACATTATGCCCTCCTTTTTTTCCCTTTGCACAACATCTGCCTCTGCATATGCACCACCTAATAAAATATGAATGATGAAGAAAGAGTATGTAAGGGATGTAAAAATGCATGAGGTGCATAGTGCTGTTCAGCCTTTTTTCCCCTCTCCTCCAGCTGTTTATCCCTCTGTCCTTGTATATACTAATCCATCCATCCTCAGAGTCTTAATGAGGCCTCTCTCTTAGCTATAATGATTATATGTGTGTATGTGTGTGTGTCAAAGGAAATAGCTGCTTGTGCACGTGTGTATGAACTGTGCGTCCCAGAGGCTTCCCTGCATTGTCTTCCAACCGCCTCCACAGCAGGAGGAGACGTATAAGCAGCGTGACGGCCAGCTTCCCCTCCGTGTGTGTGTTTCTGCATATGTGTCACACTGCCACCCCCACAGCAATCCAACCCACCAGGGCTGAGATCCTAGTGATGACTCATCACTGCCCCACCTCTTCCTTCTCTCCCACTCCCTCTCCCACCATGTCTTTTATTCTCCCCCTACCCTTTTTCTGCCCTCTTGATCATCTGCTCCTTGTCCTTTACTCAAATCTTTCCTCTTCTGTGCCCTGCCTCTTTTCCTCTTTTGTCCATGCTTTCATCTACTTCTCATCCAGGCATCTCTTCCCCTTTGATCCTCTTCTTTTCTTCAGTTGTGTCCTCTCCTCCCATCCCCCTCTCATCTCTGTCATCTATCCCTTTACTTTCCCATCACCTAGCCCATTTGTTCTTCTACATTAATTCCCATTTTGTCTTCTCTAAAGTCTTCAGCTCCCCCTTTCTCATCCGTCCTCGACTTTCCCTCGTTCTCTCTCAGCCATTCCTCACCTTTCATCACCCATTTCCTCCATCTGTCATCTTCCATCTCCTCTCTTTCCATTTCCCTTCCCGAAGCTAATCTTTATGACACAGTTCCCTGATCTTTATCCCAGGTTAGGAGCAAAATGAGTATCACACTGCCAAGTCACTAACTTGTCACAGAGCCACAGAGCCAGCATACTGTTCATCCTCCTGAAAGCAAAAATGTTGCCCTTTCACTCATCAGGTCTCGTGGCCTCTGACTGTGACATAAGAGAACACAACACACTGAATCACATGTGTGACATGCACAGAAACACATATGCCAAGATGATATGTCTTATTTTCTCTTCAGCTCTCAGAAAAACATGATGGCCAGTAAAGGTTTGACATTTAACACAGAGACAAATATGACAATTTTTATTCATGTAAATACACAGGAGGGATATATTTAGTTCATGGGTGTTTTATGTCTGGAGTCTCCTGGTACATCATGATGTACTGTGCAACTGTGAAGCTATGGTTTCAAATTTGGGCCGGCCAATGACTTTTATGGCATGCCAGCCTCTGGCTTCCTCGGTTGCTTTGATCTTGCTGACTCTTTTCACTTTTCACTGACTCTTTTCACTGTGAAATCATAGAAACCTCCTTAAATAAATTAGGGCCTATTTAGATGCAACATTCTCTTTCTACTATAAATGCTGTTTTTCCTCATTCTGTGCTCTTTTTTATCGTTAAGCTTTTAGAAATTCGCTCTCGATCTACCTCCATTAATTTCTTAATGGTGAGTGGTTGCCCTCTTCTGGTTCCTATGGGAGCATACAGCTAACAAATCAGCTGGCTGTCTGATTACGTGTTGATCTGAAGTCACACAGATGCCACCTCAATAAAAATTTCTGTTCAGAATGATTTCTATCAATGTTAAGCTGACCAGATGGATTCAAAGATTAAACATGTTCATATCACCTGGTGGCCTGATGATACTATGCCGATATACCAAAACAGACACAATTTTTTTTGCCTTGTTTTTAGTTTAGTTTTGATAAAATGTATGTAAACCAATGACGGAGAAATTCACCGAAATAAACCTTTTCCTATTAAGTGAATCTTTTTCTGTGTTTAATTTTGATTTTTTTAAAGAAAAACTAATACTATAGCTTCAAAGGAGTACAGCGTGGAGTGTCTCTTTTTATACTTTGCAGTGTGTGACGATATCTGGGTGAAGGGTTTTCGTATGAAAACCGCAGATTGAGCTGTCCGGTCCTCTTTCAGTGGTCACATGACGGCCGTACGTAGGTTTTAGCTGTTCTGCTAGCTAGAGCTAGCAAGAAAAACACCGGAAATACAGAGTTCCTACCCTTAGAAATAAAACTCTTTATTGCCGAATGTCAATAGGCGTATATATAGTGAAAGGCAAAGCCGGAAATAGTGTATTTTCGTTGCGAAAGTTTGACACTGGCAGCCTATGAGTAGCTACTACTGCTTTTTCAACCGTGTGAAAAATGTTTACCGCTATTTGGCTTCGCTGCAGTGGCCACCAACTTTTGTGTTGTCTCAAGAACTGAACGTCATCATTTCCCAGTGAGTTGGACAGTCGGAAAGACGTGAAACGGTAAGTAAATCACCATAATTTAACACTTTTTTTTTCCAGGAGAAACTTTCTCAGAACAGTTGATAAGAATAGACATCAGTTTAACAGTATAAAACAACACAAACTCTTGGGTGGCTCAAACTGAAAAAAAGCTGTGATGCCGCGGATACATTCACGTACTGACCGTTAGTCGGACCTGCGCTGCGGTGAAAATAACGTTACCGTTAGCTAAACTACAGAGATTCACCGGTTTTTAAAACCAAAAATATATTTATGTGAATATTCCGTGCCTTCGAGTTAAGCTGTACCTTTAACAGTTTACAAATTAATGAAGACAAGGAAATAATTCTCGCCTTGCAATTGGTTAATGTTAACTTGTTAGACGTGTTTGGTTGTTTTTCTGTGCTGACTCAGGCTGCTCGATCCTTTCATTGGTGAAGAAAGGAAATGGACTGCCTACGACGGGGTTGTTTATCCCCAGAGGAATTCATTATTTTTAAGCTGGGCTCTCTGAGGAATTCAGTATTAAATCGAAGTATTCAAATAAACTTGTGGGTAGAGTACTTGGTCCTCGGCTGTTGAATGAAAGATTATCATATGTCTACTTTCCCCCATCATGATTTAGCCTGTAAGCAGGTGGACTTGTGACAGGTGGTTTTCCAGATTTAGCTTTTTATAGATTTGGTGCAAGGAGTTTCACTCTCTTTCTAAGGTTGCATCCTCTCTTAACACTACAGCCTACAGCTAGTACAGTAGAGCTGAAGTTTGTTTTAACATTGCTGCTTCTCATTTCTGCTTTTTTGCACTTCAGAGCAGGGCTACCACATGTGGGATCTTTTTTAAGCTCGTACACAGAGGTGATAAAAGTCAATTAATAATGAAACTATTTGAATATGCTAGCAGATAAGTCATTTAGATGAGTGGAGACTGATATTTTTCCTTCTCAGTGCTTATATACTCTATGTAAAGTCTTGCAATGGTAGAGGAAAAAGTTTTGCATGTGGGCTTAACCCTTAATATAGAGGTCATTTTGCTGACTGACTGACTTGCTCAGTAGACCACTAAAATTAGCTTATGCAAAAAAAATTGTTGGACAGTTCCCTGTTCTCGTAGAAGCAGAACCGTTATCTCCTGAACCATGAAGATAATTTCTGATGTGGGTGAACAGATGTTACTCTGTCCCACAGTGTCAAAACTTAGTAGTAGAAACTGTTCTTATTAGACACTGTGTGCAATATTAAAGTTATCAATTTATTTGTTTGAATAGCGACACAGAAAATGAGGTAGCTTTTTGGCAAGAAAGGGGAACTGTAAAATAGCTATCAAATCCTACCGATTTTGTTTTGTCAAGTCTTTGAAACTGGACATGAAAATACTTGTGAATGAATGATTTGAGCTTTCAAGTGCACACCGAAAGAGCCGTATAACATAGTGTTACAGGATGTTGTTTATCAAGTCAGAGATATAAGTATCTACCTCTCATCCCATGGTTTTTGTGTCTGCCAGTGTAAGAAGCACAGTCCAACCATTTCAGGTTTACAGTATTGATTTAGATTGAGACTTCTAACAAGAACGTGAATTATTTATTGGTCACTGACATCAAGTTATAGCTGAACATTGTCTGTTTTCATCCCTTTTTTCCATCTCATTTGTGTCTAACTCTTTTTTGTCCTTTTGTCAACTTTTGTTCCCCTCTCTGTCCGCCTCATACATTCACATTATTAGTCACTTCCGAATCACTCAGTAATGAGGTAAGAGGAGGAGAATCTCACTGGTTCAGAGGGCACACTGAAAAGGACACAGACTAAATGAAGTTCCCAGGTGTACAAGAGGTGAAAACTGGTGACTGTGACAAAAATGACGACAATTCCTCTTCAAGACTGTAGATTTTGTACAAGAAAAGAAGACACGTTACGAAGCGTTTCTGTATCTTGTGAAAATGAGATTAGCTCGACATGGAGTAACTCACCATAGTTTCTTCTTTTTTTCTCACAAAAGAAACAAAATTGTTCAAAGTGGAACACGGAAGATGTGACAAGTTTGGTTTATTCAACATTTTCCACCCAATTGCGAGTGCACGCACAACACTGTTTTAGAGATGTATTGACTAAACTTTGTAGTCATTTTGAAGGATGTTGTTTGTGGTGCTACTGAATTAAATTGAGTTATAGTAAGAGTTTTTTTTTTAAATAATATGTCCAACCAATTTACAGTAAATGGTGCAATTGAACTTAATATTCAGAGTACAAATAGGCTTCAAGAAAAGACTAATGCAAATTTTAAAACAGAACTAAACATGGAAAATATTCGTAATTACTATTTATGTATGTTGCATTGAGTGTGTGCGTGTGTGTGGGGGGGGATCTGAACCTATTCTCTTGAAACTTTTAGGTATTCACTTTTTATTTTATAACCCTCAGAACTTTATGCCCTCTACAGTCAAAACATCAGTTTTGTAACAAGCTGGTCTCAATTATTGGCTCCTCAAATGTGGTTGGCACTTTCTGGTGGGATACCCTGGGAAATATCCTCCTGTGAAATGTTGCACCCCAAGGAGTAAGAGACGAGTGTGCACACAGAACGCATTTCTTTACTGGCAGGACTGAGTCACTATTCAGTTCTAATTGAAAGTGGGCTGAAAGCAGCAGTGTGTCTGGTGGTGGGTGCATGAGTCATGTCTCCTGTGTGTGCGTGTGTGTGTGCGTGTGCATGCGTGAGTGAGTGTGTGGGTGCGTGTCTTTTTAAGGAACACTAAGAACATCACCTTGACAGAAACCTGAGGTTGTGAAGAAAATTTATCTGTAGTGGCTAATCACATAAATCACAATAGGTTAATTAAAAATTATGGGACTGCTGAATTCATAAATCTAGCCTATCCTTAAGCAACAGAATACACAATCAGCGTGCTACCAACCAGACATGATATACCCAAGATAGGAGAGAAACCAGTTACCAAACCCTAATCCTAAGCAAAAAAAACAGGCTGGAAATAAAGACTGCTGGACACATATCTTGCCCCCTTTTCCCCAAAAGCCAGTTGTCTGCGTGACAGCAGCCGAACCAGGATACATATCCAGCTAAATCTGTTGGTACTCTAAATTGATCTGTAAAAGAAGTTGGTGTTGTGAAATCTTGTACATGAGAAATCGTATAAGCTATGGAGGGAAAAAGAGTTTAATCAATATTTTGGGGTAAATATTTCACACTTTAAAGCTCTTTTTATCAGATTTAACTGACCATTTTACACATGTAATTTTTGTATCCCTGTGACCACTTAATGTCAAGTTATAGCTTTCTTTTCATTGATTCAGATTAGAGCCTAGTACTGTAAGCCCAAATTATTAGCTGAAGTTGCAAAGATGGCTTCTAAGTAGTGAACTTGGCTAGAGAGATTGTGTACCAGCCCAGTGAAGGTAGTGTAACACCTCATCATGTTGGCTTTAATATGACATGAAAAAATTAACGCATTTGTAAAAAGTAGAGCCCAATTGAAATTTAAGTTCTTTGGCAGATAGATATAGTTTTTGATATTTGTGAGCTTAAAGAATTTGATAATAATGTATCAGCCAAATACTTAGACTGTGAACATGAGTTTTTTTTAGCCTTTATTGAGACACCAGAACTAGATAGGCAACACAGGAAGAGGGGGAGATGATGAAGGAGATTATAAGAATCAAAGGACCTTAACAGGAATCAAACTGAAAAAGTTACCACAATCTGCCACCCAGGTGCTCTAAATATGGTATTTTGAGCAAGATATCTCCTGTGCATGACATTTTTATGGTTAAAGAAAAAAAATTGACATTTCAATACTGATATATCTTGTCACTTACTGCCCGACCTATTGTAAATGTAGTTGTCAATATCTATGTTAACTGAATATCAAGCAATTTGGCAGCACCTTTAACAGTCTTGCTTTAAAAAATAGTTAATTGTTTGCTCAACAAAAAACCAACTAGTGTTATGAATAATCTAAAAATGCAGCTTGCTTTGAATTTTGGATACTATTGATGGTCTGTTAATGTAAGAGAGTCAGTGCCTCTGATATGGTGAAAGCTTATCCCACTGCAGAGCTGACATTGTGTTTTTGTTTGTTATTTTGTGATGTAGGAAATGATGCTGTTCCCTTTACTTTTGCTAAAGAGAGCTGCAGTGCAGCTCAAAATATGTTGGTGCTGCTTTTCACACTACACAATGTGTGGTGTCAGTTAAACTTGTCATGTAGCTACAACATGAATAGCACTAGATTAGAGTCATTGCTCATTTTGACTGTGTGCACTATTTTACAAGGACAAATGAGCGGAGGCTGCGTACACAGAGTGAGCTGTTATTAACACACACACAACAACATACAGGGTTGCCATAAACACTGGATAATATTCAATTAAGTGAAAAAAAGGATGTTCAAAAGTGTGTCTGTCTTAGAACAAATACAAAGCATACAGAAATTTTCATTCATTATTTTTAAGAATCAATATAAATATCTGATTTTTTTATGGGCAATGTTAGAGGGGATATTGGTAATTTTCACAGCATAAATTTCAGTTATTTGAATTTAAGAAATATTGCGTGTGCGGACCAACAGGCAGGCTAGGAAGTCCTTAATTCTTTCTATTCCCAGCAAAATTCTTTCAAGGCAAATAAAATGTAAATATCATCATTCCCAATAAGGTCTGTACTAGGCCTGGGCGATAAACCGAAAATTTACCGTTATCGAAATTTAGTACAATAACCGACATCATTTTGCCTATGTTGGTAAATTCGGTGTTTTAATAAAAAAGAAAATAAAAGTCTTTTTTGTCTGTTTTGACTGTGTGTGCTGATAGGCTATGTTCATTCCCCTGTAAGACGAGGTACAGCGTGTGTAGTCACATGACTCCACAGGCGGCATTTGTCAGAGTTGTAAACAAGCGCTCCAAAGCTTCTCCCTTATCCTATGACAAAGCGCCTTTTGGTCACCTGATCCACGGCACGCAGAATCAAATAGTTGAGTTGAAAGTTTCTGAGGAGGGACTGCGGCGTTGCCGAAATGACGTTAATGGCAAGGAAAACTCAGTGAACAAATGAATGCAAAATGGATGTTGCTGAAAGCCCAGGTAGAAAAAAAAACGTGGAAGAAAATCGTGATTTCAATTCAAAGCTAAAAAATCGAGATTCATATTTTTTCCTGAATTATGCAGGCCTATTATAGATATACAGTGGTCGGGGATTTGTCGTGCATTTATTGTTATCGAGGAAAACTGCCCAATTTATGGTGATATTGATTTGAGGTCGTATCGCCCAGCCCTAGTCTGTACTCTTACTCCAATTGCTGTATCTGTCAAAATAAAAGACTATGCTTTCTTCATATCAATCAGCCCTACTTAAAATCCATTGACACATTATCTAATATCCATAACTTTCATTTAGTTTCAACAAGGAAACTGGACTTACTTGTCTCTCGAAGGTGTTTACACATTCCTCTACTGAAAGGGGAGATGTCTGTGCACTTCTTTAATTCTGATTAAACACTTCAGCCTGTTACAGTTATTCAAGGCAAATGTTGCACACAACATTTACAAGCTAATGTTGTGGTATAGCAGCGTTTGTGAGTGGTTAAATTACAGACACATTAAGAGACTGCTGATAATACTATGATGCTAACTATAGCTTTATCATACTTTTTTAAAAACCTTTTGATGTGCTGTATGCTGTTAGTTGCAACCTTTTCACCATTCATGTATTATGCATGTGTCAGCAGTCATATGTTATTGTGTCATGTTGTTAAAATTTTTAAAACTGGGGACGTTGACCATAAGCAAGAGTTAAACCTGATGTCAGCCAGCAGTGATCAGTGCAAACAGAGGGAAACTTTAACATCCTGGGTATCTGTGTTATTGTGTGTGTGTGCAAGTGTTTATTGAAAGGGGATATGAGGCCTGAAACCCAATTTCTTCACCCACCCCCCACCAACTTCACACAAACAATATTATTAGGTGAGCACTTGTTTTAGAGAGTGTGATCAGACTCGAACAGTTGGCCCCCACCATGCGCTTTCCTCTTTCTCGTCAGTGTGTGTGTGTGTACTTGCCTGGGCAACAGAATGCCCCATTGTGAAGGCAGCACAGAGACCCTGTTATTGGCAGCCTTCTGAGTGGGAGGAAGGGAGGGAGTGCAGAGAAGGATTGAGGGAGGGAGAAATGGAGAGAAAAATGAATTGGAATGTCCAGAGAGCCAGATGCTCATTGAAAAATGCAGAAAACAAAATAAAAAACACATGAAAAGGGAAGTAAGCAGTTGGTAAACTGTTACACTGTCCGCACAGAAATTTACAAAACTTATATATATTTGTTTATATAATGCATGTTCAAGTGAAAACGTTGACATTTTTGAGATGCTGATGCTTTTTTTGCCATCAGCCCTACAATCAAATGAAAAGATCGATATTTTCCTTCTGCTTGTAGTACAAAAAATAAGGTCTACATCATGTTTAACACAGGAAGCAGATAACTCCTACTAAAAGTGAAGTGAAAAATACTCCCTGTAACAGGTCAAAAAAATGTTGTATCTACAGGTACAACTTAGCTTGCAAACTAATCATGAGTACATTCAAGATTCAGACAAGCTTCGAGCAGCGTTTGGACAACTGGTAATGTAAAATTTGTCATTCTGAGATGCAGAAAAGACTGACTGATATGTGCGTTGTTTTTGGGAATGTAACTCATATGTAGTCTCCAAAAGTGTGTCATTGAAATTTTTTAAATGGTCTAGTGTTAAAAAAGTAAACTGAAATTTTGATAAATTGCAGTAAGGAATCACATTACTTGTAGAATTGGAAAATATATCGGATTGGCCCTCAAGTATTGTAATACTATCAAATCAGGAGATATGCATATCATCCCACTTTCAAATACACAAGATTCAGAGTGTAAATTAAGCAGTTTTGTCTTTGAAGGTGTTGTCTTGATTCAGTATTGATAAAGCAAATTGTTTTAAGTGAGCATTCTTTTTCATTTAATCTAAACTTCGTCCTTGATGTGAAAAGCTGAAGTAGATGAGCAAGAAATATATTTAAAATGTTTTCTTTAAAATCTACAAATGGTTATATTCATTCTATGTCCAACAATATTATCACAGCTTTTTAAAAGACCATCGTCAGGTTGGAACTTAAACCTCTCATTGTGCCTCTGTAAAAAGTGAAGCTGTGAAGAGTTTGGATAAGGTGTATATAAGGCAAAGGCCATGTTACATTCTGTGATGGTCATCACCCACACTGGGCTAGATCAGAAGAAAAATACCCCATCAACCTGCCTGAACTTGCCCAGTGCCTTTGGATGGGTTTTCTTCATATCTTCCAAATAGGAGGTTCTTTGTCTCTATTTACAGCTATATCTCCTAGACTACATAATTTATTAACAAGGCATTTCTTTGAACTGTTAATCAGGTGACACAGTTGGACCTTCCAGTTAAGCCTGCTGAGCTTAGTTTGCTTTATTTCCCAAAGGTTTAAAACTTCACCAAAAGTGCACCAAAATCAAGCCTGTTGGGACAAAATTATATTGGTAAGTGGTGCTTTAAGTTTTAGACGAATGCAGATAATCTGATAAGCTTTTATATTTTCAGTCCTTGACGAATGCAACAGCCTCTTCAGTTGTTTAATTAAAATAATCTTTAGCAGCTACAGACGGTGTGCAGATTAGCTGTATTATTCTAATTAAATAGTTCTCATCAGTTTGTTCTCGCCTTCTATATTAATGTTTAATACTTGTGCCTCCCAAAGAAACACAGAGGCCACAATGCTCATGACTTGCTGCAGTGAAAAACTGTACCTAGTCAAATATCTGAAGACCTGCAAATTATTTTCTGTGCCTGCATTAAAATGTATTTTTGGATTCTGTGTGGACAGTTCAGTTCCAGTGTAGGCTGACGCCTGATCAGACAGTTTAAGCCGTCCCTATGCCCTGTAGTATCAACTGTCTTAAAGGAAACATTTGACAGGAAATGAAATGCTGTTGTTTCAACACACTCACATACTGGTTAATAGTATTTCTCGGACTGGATACTGTGGCTCACCATGCTATTTGCTCAGGATTCACTGCAAGTCTCCAGTCATGTCAATGTAATATTTTTAATTTTTTGTTGTTTTCACAGAATACTTGTGGAGTAAAACTATATACTGTCAGCTTCAGTTAAATAAAGTTACTCTTAAAGATTGAAAGTTTTACCTTCAAAGGGTTTAAATGTATTATGCCATTGCCAAGAAAAGTTTAACACATTGTAACATTCATTATTTTATTCAACATTGTATATGACGTTTTATCAGCCTTTTTTGAGTCTGGTTTCAACAATGTAGGTTCCTAATAATGGTTTATAATATGTAATTGCCTAAGGGAAACTAAACTCAAACAAATATTTAAAATATGAAATTTACTAATATGAGTGGACCGCAGACAAGCTACCCATCCTTAATATCATTTTCTTTTGAAAAAAATCATATGTTAAGAAAATTTTGTATTTTTTAACAGTGTATATTAATTAAATTCCCTTCCATTTTGTTGAAATACATAGTTGAATGAGTAGTTACACAGCAGGAGGATTTTTAGATTTTATTTGCTGGACTTAAGAAAATTCAAATGGATGTTCATGCAAAATATAATAATATTTATTTTCTCATGCCTTGGCACAACTTATTTCAGCACAGAAGATTGTCATTGTAAGCTATGTGTGTGTGGAGGAAAGACTGCTTGTGGCTCTGCGTGGGGAAACCAGCAGTTTGCTTTGTGGTTAAAGGTATGAGGCAGAAGCAAACCTAAGTAAGTCCAGTGGGTGTTTGTTTATAATCTTCACAGCAACAGAACAGCTTTTGTAGCTATAGTCCAGTTGTTACATGGTCATACTTTTTTGCTTCAGTTTTTTGTGGTAACTCTTGAAATGCATCGCAACAGTCTTTACAAAGCTGTTGTGTACAATCAGGCAGGTTTGCATCACATGAATGCAAAGAACTGACACTGATGCTGTTTGCTAACCAGGGCCTGACACTGTAAGTGATCTAAATACTTTTTAAAAAATTGTCTAAATGCTTATTCAGTTTGAACACCGTGGTAATGTATATTAATTATGTCTCAAGACGTACTGCATTAGAAAACAAAACCTAGGGTGGATGGTCGAGAGTGCTAATGGAAAGGGAACCTTCTTATGCAGCGTTAAATGTGTTAAAGAAAGAATCGGGTGAGTCCATGTAGACGTGCTGTGTGTGTCAATACGTGTTGTGTCACTGCACTTCCTCTCATAGTGGTCTGTTGTGTGAAGGTGCTGCTGCTTGTGTGTTTGCAGCTCACAGGGGATAATGGCTGAGTTGAAGATTTTTGTTTTTATGTTGATAAAGCCCTGAGATAGTGGTCAGATATGTTTGCCTCGCATGTGTAAAACATTGGAATTGGAATAAAGATCTAGCAGCAGTTTTCCTCTGAGTCATACTCAAATTAGATATAATCATCTGACCTGAGCAGTGACCTCAGCTGTTTCTGAAAGCACAATCCAGTGTTTGTTTTTAATTTGCTCAAGCTGTGTATAGACGATAAAGTTACCAGAAGTGCTATTGAAAAACAACAGTACTTATCAAAAATGATTAGACTAATAATTTAACTGCTGAAGGATCTTACTGTCAAAGCATTAACACAACTTCCTCTTTTACTGGGTTGGAAGTTGTTCATTCTGACTAAGTATATCACAGTCCGCTTTAAGACTGCTGTTCACAGTTAATAAAAACAAACACTTGTTTGTTTTGTTATTTGCTGTGCTAATATTTATTTCTGTCTTTCTGATAACTAAATCTTTTTTTTTTTTAACTTTTGCACTGTAACACATTTCCCAATACAGAATTTCTCAAAATAGTGTTGTCTGCAGGAAGTGTTTGTCATAATTTAGTCCATCATCGGACTAATGTGACATAGCAAAACGTTTTTAGGAAGTAAAACCAACTTTTAGTGTAAATGCAGATCAACAATCTTTTTTTGCTGGATTTGGGTTTTTTTAATGGGTTATCTACAGAAAAACCAACCCCTATTAGAAGTTATTTACTTGTACTGATGTTGTTTCTTTTCTTTTTTTAAACTTATTGTTTATTTAGTTTTCAGTTTTACAGTTTTCAAAACCAACTTTTGGTGACAAAAAGTGAGAGAACAATACCAAATACCGGCTCTTTACAACCGGATCCATTGATCTATTCCTAAAAATTCACCTGAAAACATGACCCAACATATATATCTTGTGTGGACTACAGTGTTTCTTGTGGATCCCTGTACTAGCATAATAAGTTAGCTTTTCCAGTGGGTTCCAGTAGGCAAACCTCACCAGGAGTACATTTCCTCCATAATGTCCAACCGCTGTTCTAAAGCTGTCACATTTTAGCCAGTTCCTGGTGATGGCCTATTAAGATTAAAGTGTCTTGATTTTGAAGAGATAAATGTCCTTCTTTACAATTATGCTGTCTGTAATCAGTCCCATGAAGAGAAACTGAGGGTCCTTAGGAATCTTGTAACATAAAACACCCTCAATAGTCCCAGTAACTGTGTCCCAGAGTGGTTGAATTTTTGTACATGACCAGAAAATATGTGAGTGACTGGCATTCATCTGCCCACAGTGCCTCCAGCATTGCTGTTGTGCACCCATTTGTTTGTTCTTTATGTTTGGTGTTATGAAGAAACAAATTAAAATTCTTCCATCTGAATTCCCTCAATCTTCTAGAGCTAGCTGAAGTTTGCTGTGTTTTGCACATAGAATACCAACTACTCTTTGACATTTTAACATTCAATTCTAGTTCCATTTCAATTTAACATGTATTGACTTTACTTTATTTTGTTTTTGTGAACTATAATAAATTTTAGAGACAATCTTTACAAAGGTTCTTTTTATGCATCAGTCATTTTCTTAATCACTTCAGTGCCTTCTGCTGAGATTCCTTATTTAATTTCTGCCCTAAAAGTGTCTTAACTTTAAGTATCTGAATGATCCCAATCTCTAAATCAAATTCTCTTTTAAAGTTTTCAAAAGGATTTTCCCTCTGAAAATATACATACAGCTGTTAGTCCTGTATCACTCCACCTTGCAAATGTGTTGTCTATCACTCCGGGTCTAAATCTGAGAGTCTGAGAGGGCAAAATCAGAAGTCTAATGTCCCACTCCAGTTTATATTTTCTAACAGTCTCACTCCATATTTAAGGGATGTGATGTTTTTTGATGCACATTTTCACTTTTTTCATGTGTTTTTTTGTCCTTTTCTCACAGGTTGTGTAAACCATGATCTGATGCGTAAAAGGCCTGTTATCCCACATGCTGCACTCACACACGTCAGTCATGTCTCAATTTGAATCCTGTGCGACTGTGTTTGACTGGTTATGTGTGCTTCGCCTGGAGCAGTATTCAGAGGCATTTCAGAGTGCTGGCCTGGCAACATTACGACAATGCCGCAACCTTACACCAGATCAACTGGAGCAGATGGGCATCACCCTGCCAGGTCATCGTAGGCGCATCCTGGCCAGCCTGAACAAGACACATTGTAATGTTGACACCCAATGTGACACACAGGCTCAGCTTCCACGATGTGAGAGGGAGCAGAGATTGGAAATGTTGCAGAGAGAGAGACATGTGCCTCTTCCAGTGGAAGAAAACCCCATCCCTAAGGAGAGGGAGAAAAGAGATGGAGCGCCATCAAGAACTACACCAAGGGAAAGAGAGAGACCAGTCCCCAGAGAAAGACAAGTGCCCAAGATAAAAGAGAAAAGCGCAGTAGAGAAGAGGCCAGTTCTTGGACAAAGACAAACAGTACCTGGAAAACCAGAAGAGAGGAATGAAGGATTAGGTGGAGAGAGGGAGAAGCCTGTGCCTAAAGAGAGGACTAAGTTTCGTCATAATGCTCCCATGGACTCACACTCAAGCGCCCTTGTCTCTCCAAATTCTGACTCCTCTTTACCCCCTGTTCCTCCACGGAGCACCCCCAACTGCCCTCCACAGCGCTTCACATCTCCCCTGAGCCCCTCACCTCCTGCTCGAGCCACCACTTCCCCTAAACCTGACAGAGGTGTAATTAAAACACCAGCAGTAAAGAGCGGATCTATGTCCCAGAGTTCCACCCCTACCAGCACCCCCACCCACACCCCTACACACGCACCTCTCCATCCTCCTAACTTCTCATCTGCTCAAAATCGGCCACAGACATTAGCCATTCAGCCACCTGCCCATCAACTGGGTAGTGATGGAGGAAGGAAAACTTCACCTATTTCCCCCATTGCTCCCCTTAATGATGACAGACATGCTCCACCTCTCCCTCCAAAAGCAGGGGTGGTGCCCAAAGGCCCTCCACCAATCCCACAGCGGGTTCCTGCACAGTCTCCAAGAACTCAGAGGTAGGGCTTCCATATTAAATAGATTTTAATGCAGCTAAAATGAGTTTTTGTAGATTGCTCTTTGGCTATGTGTAAAAGAAGTTGAAATCAAAACAGTCTTTTTATCGTTGCTATAAAACTAACCTTACTTTCCTCTCACAATACCTGTATGATTATTATTGGTCCATCTCTGGGCCCCTCTCCTCCCACAGGATGAAGGGTAGGCTTTATATTAAAAAGTGAGTTATAGTAATATGTTGCTCCTCAGAGATGGGTGGTTCTTGTTGAAGAGAAATGACCAAAGAAGTATGAAAATATTCATTATTGGTCTGTGCTGAAACATATTAGATTTAGAAATGGCCGAGATCTCTCCCTCTCTTAGGATTGTGCTGCCATCTATTGGACAAAATCAAAATGCACTGCAGTCAACATCAGTAACAGTTTAGACACCAGAAATGTTGTTAAAGACTTTAACTTCCTGAAATTAAAATTAGACACTTCCTGAAACTGACAGACTGAAACACATTGACTGACTGAGTGACTCGAGAGCTCAGTGGCCTGTTAAATGTGTAAATACATTAACAAAACCTCTTGACTTTACATCAATGAGGGAATTGAGGCTGCAGTTTGTTTTGTGGCCCAACCACTGCAGTGGGTGCATATATTTTATTTTTCAGAGTCTCTTTGGTGGCATTTTCACAATTATTTTATTGTTAACTTTGATAAAATATTCTATTTTTTGAGGAATTTAAATGTTTTGCCCAATTCCTTTTCTAGTTGTTTGTGAAAATTGATGTGGCTTTGCATAATTGTTGATATAAAGCACTTAGTCTTTTTTAGAGGCTTCTCCTTTTTCCTTAAGCAGCAGATTATTACCCTGAAACTAGTTTTAATGATCAGAATATATCAGCCATGTATCATATGTTTGTGTAGTTCCTGGTGACTGCATACCAGATTAGGAGCTCTATCTGATATCGTCTTTTTACTTGCTTTGTCACCAGTAAGGGAAAAGAAACGAGTGCCTTGCCTTAGGCAGTTCAATAGTTTTTTTTACAATTAACTCATGCACATTCTCTGTGTTTCAACGGAAACAAGCTATAGAAACAGGGGGGAAGTTACAATGGAGAACAAAAATGAGCAGTTTAAAACTCTCCCCCTCATTAGCCTGTGTGAGTGGAGAGAAAGAGAGTGAGAAACTAGAGATAGAGAGAAAAAAGTGATTTGTTGCCAGGAACTATCGTCAGACCTTTTGTAGCCACATTCACATGCTCTCTTGTGGCTCTCGTGTTTCCTTGTGAGTGTGCTTTGTTGCCTCCTACCATATTCTGTTTAGCTGGTCATTTCCTCCTCCTTTTGCTTTTTTTGAATCTCCTCCAATGTGTGTGAATGTTTAAGATTGTTTAATCATCATGGAAGAGGACTTCTTGTAAAAACATGTCGAGACAGGTAAAAATGATTCTATTCTCATCAATGCTTGCCTTTTCTCAGTCCGTATTCGTCTGTCAAGCACTCTTCTTTTCCTCCCCCCTCTCTTGGCTCTGTGTTAGTGTTTTAAAAAAAGGAAGCCTCTCTTTGTTTTTTTCTTTTCTTGTGTTTGTGTTTTCTTTATCGTTACACGTTTTCCAGTAAATAGAACGCAACTTCACCACATTTGCATGAGTTTGTTTAACTTTGACTAGAGTGAAGTAGTTTAATGTTTTGTAATAATCCTCGCTAAGACCAGATACACTACCCTGTCATGTCGTGGGTTGTACGTTTTAGGGGAACTGACTGACTGTATATGTGCACACCTGTATGTCTGTAACAAGACAAGTCAGATAAGATTTTCCAAAGGCATCTCTGGTATGTTTAGCTGTCGTGGAAATCAGGTGTTTTTCTGGCTTAGCTTTGCTGTTAGCACACCATATCAACAGTGACATCATGTTACAGAACGCGTGTTGCCGGAGATACATAGAGTAGCAACATAGATTAGCTGTCTGCTTTGTTTTACCAGTGTAAAAATATTTCCCAAATAAAGTCAATATACAGACAATAATTTCTTAGCAAGCCAAGAGCTGGTTAAATATAGCATCTAGCCTGTCCCTGTTTCAGCACTCTTCCTCTGAAAAAGGAGGAACTGTGTCAACGGGTCAGTTTCCCATCATTGTGGGGCTGATGTATCTTTTTCTGGTTCATTATTAAACCAAGCTTGTGAATAGAGTATATATTTGGAGTCTTGCATTCAATTCCAAATATAGTTAGTTACTCTACTTGTGTTTCTCTGTGTTTGAAGCCCCAAGTCCTTGACAAAACAATGTATTTTTACAACATGGATCTATTATTTAAAACAGTGCCCTATATCCCTGTAACAACAAAAGTATATTAAACTGATGATCAGGTTATAATACGCGACTGTTTAAAGTTGTTGCTTCTTTGTCCAATGAGGCAAATCTTTTCCATTTTAAACAAACTCGTAACCAATGGTGCAAGATGCAGCTAATTATTAAGAAACCAAACTGCACATTTGGTTGGAAACAAAGTGACCTGTTTTATCAAATCTGTTTTTTCCTGTAATTTGTGACTAATATCTTTTATGCACTCACAAGTATAAAAGCTGAACATTGCGGCTGAATACAGACGGGTAAAGAGGAACTTTCACAATACTGGACACAGATTGACGCCAGGTTTATGAGCTCACTCTTGACTTTTCCTTCATTATGAAAATACTGTGTATATTTGCTGCTCTGTGAACATGGTTTCAAAATTTTTGAGTTTTTGTGTCTTCATGACTAACCAAAGGGCTGAGAATAAAATAAAGCTACGGCAATATGAAAACTAACCAAGAGAATTGGTTAAAAAAAACTAACCAGCAAATGTACTGTATTGTGAAGTTTGAAGAAGTTCTGCTAAGTCCAATATCTATACAGGAGGCTACATCAAGCCTTTTTCTTTGTAAAAAAAAAAAACAAAACGAGAAAAATGTCCAACTGTATATTATTATTATTTTGGCAAAAGTAACTATTGCAAGATCTATGAAGTGGGTTTTAAGGAAAGGGGTTATAAAATCAACACTATCACATCCCTGAGGAAGAGCTAGAGGAAGTAGCTTTGGACTGAGAGAGAGCTAGTCATGTGACACTTAGCCTTCTATCACAAAAAGAAAGGGATTCATGGATAGATGAATGGATTAATAGATTAATGGATGGTGTATTGTACAGTAGATGTATATTGGAGTGCATTTAGTGTGTATGTGCATACTCACGTGCACACTTGGGATCTGCTGTTAAAAATGGGTCAAAAACATCCCATCCCAATAAACAGAATTATCACTATCAAGCCTTTCTGAAAGACCAGTATTATGATCAAATTACAAACCATCAGCTGTATTATGCAGCTGTTTTAAAACACCATAAACAAAAACAGGTCATCAGTATAACTTTTCCATCTTCAGTGTGCAGCATATGTTTGGTTTCTTTTTTGATCAGATCCTCCCACTTTGTTCTATTAATTGTTTTCTGCTGGGTGTTGACAGTCTGTAGGCAGATTGTCAGAGGTTGCATTAATTCTAAAAAATTCCACGGCCAGAGCAAAACCTGACTCCGGAGGAAGTATGCAATTTGAGTGTATGTTGACCCAACAGTTTCCTGTGGGTCAGATATGTAAAATTATCCTCTCTTTCACTTAACATTTCAACTCAACATCCCTAAACTAGTCTAGCTAATCTTAACATGGCAAGTGAGAAGCTGGAGCTAGGTAGACAAGGACAAGGATCCTTATTTTTTAGTCCTGCTGTGACAGCTGCATCTGTGAGTGATCAGTAAAAAGGTGCTTCCTTAGGGCTAATCACAATAAAACTTCTTATATAGAGGTCATAGTGCCCTCTGAAAATGTGGATAATCATGGTGTTGGGTGTAATAGCAAATGTTGGCAGTGTTTTTACCATTCCAATGTTACACCCTTGTGTGTTTCACAACTGGTTTACATTCACTTCTCTAATGCACCCATACATACTGTGTTTGTGTGTGTGTTTGCAGGGGATTCAGAGGTATGCTGTGTTTACATGGAGATCTTGCTAGTTGAGGCAGGTTCAGACTTGCTGCATGAAATAGAATTAGAGAGGGAAAACTAGAAAGTCGGGAAATGGGGCGGAGGGACAACAGTGTGCCTTTGGGATCAGTTCTTGTACCTCTGAAGAAGACACAAGCTGTAGAGCAGCAGTCCATAATTTGTGTTGCATCAGGTTACCATTATAATTTAGTGCTCTCTTTATCTTTATGCAGTTGTGCCAGACTTTTTTCTCTCTTTGTATAAGATACCTGGATGAAATGTTACCATTTGAATGAGAACAGACAAGACAAGAGGGAAACAGGAGGGACCAGGGCTTTCTTCCCACAACAGAATGTACAGAATCAGCCGTCTGTGTGGGATTTTCACCCGATCTCAAGTTACTGCGATGTCCGAGGACTCATTTCCTGCTCTCCAAAACTCTGTTGATCTGTCCTGTCCTTTATCCCCCAGCCCCCCTCCCACCAGTGCAGTCACTGATGAGATGCAGAAAGACCATACTCCACGGGTCCCCCCCCGCATCAGGACACCCCAAACTCTAGAAAGCCCACAACAGTCAACTCAACCCGACACGTCTCTGCCTGCTAGGAGGATCTCCCAACCTGCACGAGAGTCCAGTAAGTGATATCATCAGCAATACCTATGTATTATTTTTTTTAAGAGAATATTCTTTATTACATGCAGGGGGCACAAACTTATATGAATTTTGTTTTTAAAAAAGGCTGCAGTTTGAATTTCAAACCTGTCTGTGCAGTAGAAAAAGACAATTCCATGCAACTATGAATTCTGCAAAAATTAAACTTGACTTTGATTTCTAATGACATGATGCTGAAATATCTCAAAAATGTGAACTCACCATGACCTTATACACACTAAATGCAGGAAAGACTTGTATGTTTGGTCCTTTTTTGGTAGGAGATGCAACCAAGTGAAGGTTTAACCAGGTGTTATTTTTGTTGAACAGTTACATCTGTTACATCTGCTACCACCCACTGTTTTCTAAAGGAAGGTATCATAGTACATCAGGCTAGTATTGAAGCTAGCTCCACATTAAGCTGTAACCCCTTGATTCAGTCTGCCAATCAAATCGAAACTCAGTGTTCTCTCCAAAGTTCCTCCTCTGCAGTCCCTCTTCACCCTTCTGAACAAACAGAGCAGTGAGTTACGGTCAAACTTAAGCACATGTCTAATTTATCACAATTTGACATCTGGGCTCCAGTTATTGGTTAACCAGGATGTGGAACTCAAAAATTGGACAAAGTGCACAGTGTTTTACTCTTGTGTTTTACTCTTGCTTAAGATGACTCTTACTCAAGATGTGAACTAAGCTATGTTTTTTCAGTGTTTTTAATATCATGGGTGTCCATTTAATACACCAAGTTTAAAGTAGTCCCATCAGGTTACCTTTGTATTGGCATCTGTGCACATAGTGTCTGTCTGTTGTTTACTCTTTGCCATGCACTAGAGGAAATAAAACTGCCTATTATTTGTTTTTGTTTCTCACTCAACCCTGAAAAGTAGAACTTGAGAGTCATACCACATTGACAAACCGGTACCTTGTATATGCCCTGTAAAACTCACAGCTGTCCCTTATAGACTATTTCGTTTCTGTGTTTATAAAGGCTGACACAGATGACACTCCAATCCAGAACCATACAACCTGAGTAACTGGTATAATCAGTGTGATGGTTTTCTCTTTTAATTGTATCATGTTTCCCTATTCTTGCTCTCACCCAGAAGCATTTCAATACACTTACCATAACGGCTTCTCATGCAAAAAAAAGAATTAAAAAAGTGTTAAGTTTGAGTCTCATGGTTGCGTGTGATTGAAGTCATAATTCATTTTCTGAATTCATTTTGTCTGTGCATATGTTCTGACCAATATATTCTTCAGTATGGCTTTCAGTCGTTGTTCACCAACTGAATGTTGAAAGATTACATTCCAAAATCAAAGGCATGCTTTGTGCATTGACCTTTGTTGGAAGCATACAGTGCAATAATACTGTTCCAATGTAGCACAAAAGGAGTCAAGCCCTTAAGAAAAAAATAGGTGTGACTGTGCAGTGTTGCATAAATTCAGGTTTGCTTATATTTAGCTGAGTCTAAATTTTTTGACCTGATATTGTTTAGTTTTGGGAAACAAGTATTTTCTATAAACAAATGGTTGAATAATGTCTTATTGCTTTGACTTGACATCTTTGCGTTTGTTCTGATTGTAAATAATGTTGGTGTTTTAAAGTTTTCTGCAAACCAGGCCTCAAGTGACTCAGAGTTCTAAAAATCTTTTGGTTGAAAATCTGATCTGCCCCTCCCGTCCTCAGGGTCAGATTCACTTGACCATAGTTCTGATGACTACGAGGACCCAGACTTAATTAGCCCTAGTGTTCATCGATTGAACACATCAGACAGGGTGAGTGAGAATGTTTCCTTCTTTTACACTCTTGTTCCTCTTTTTCTCCTGAACAGTGTGAATGACAACTGTCTCCTCCTATAGGATATGTCCCTGCAAGTGCCCGGACAGCAAAAGGGACGCTACAGTTCTCTTTACAGTGACGATGAGCTGTTGGACGGTGATGAGTAAGTCATGCATGAGCACACAAAAGAACCATTAGTGCAAGCACAGAAACTCACACTGAGGCCATGTTTATGTAGGCTTGATATATAAGTGTTTTGTTTGTGTTTTGTATGACCATTTACATGACTGATCCCACTGAAACTTTAAAAAAACAGTTTTTGCCTTTTTAGGTTGTAAATCATTTGTAAAAGTTCAGCATAAATAATGTTTTTACACCATAAATGTTCATCTAGTCAGCAGCTGTCTGCTTGCTTCATATAAACCGTCAACACTGTCACCAGTCAGATGTGAACTTTCACAAACAGAAACTTATTTTCAGTGTCCTGTAAACGTGTAGTCAGTGGTTTCCGTGGTGACACAAAATTTGCACTTGATGGTTTCCTGGCTGATAAAATTCAACTAAAGATCATACAAGCTTACTACACTGACATTCATTTAAGTTTTTTTCTATTAATACAGTGTTCTGAGTGTATGTATGATATAGTTTCATGTGCTTATATCCGTCCAAAGCTCAACCCTATGGCCGGATGGCGGCCTCGGTAACTTGCAAGGCAGTGTCTACCTGCCGAACACTGGCAAACGGTCTTCGGTCGTCAAAGAGGACAGCCATCAGCTCACTGCTGT
>JAPZDZ010000024.1:11008320-11019605 GCA_029783805.1 Acanthurus tennentii | reverse complement strand
AGAAATGACTGGGTAACAGTACTGCAGGACTGCACCAGGGGGCGCCATCGACACAGCACCATGAACCCAAGCTCACCTTTGACCTCAGACTTTCAGGGCTATCTGGAGCTCAAAGGGTTACGCTCCAAACTTTATACCGTCGTCTCCTTAGATAAAGTTTTCCTCTACAAAAACATGGAGGTAAAGACTGTGTGTGTGTGTGTGACTGCAGAGCAAACTGCAACACTGTAATGAATTCATGTGTTTTTTATTTTGTAACTTTTACTCAGCAAAATAGTATATAGTAGAAGTCTGAGTATTAGATAAGAAAATGGTAACAAAAGAGGGTTGCTTGTGGATTTACATTGAGGTGTTAAAACTCATCTCCTGACCCAATATGTGTATTTATCAGTGTAAATACATGTAGCATTTTGCTATTTCTATTTAGCTTAATAAGTGTACTATATCTAACATTTAGCTTACTCCACATTAGAAGAAAGGATGAGGTTAATGAAATATAGTAATTATAAGTGTTATTCAATCTTAAATGTGATCCACTATCCCATTTTAAAAAAAATTAAAAAGTTATTTTTCTTCCAGGACTATCGTATAGGAGTGGGTATCACATCCATCGAGATGAATGTAGGAAATGTTAAAGTCACAGATCGTCGTAGCTTTGATCTCACCACACCTTATCGCCTATTCAGGTACTGCAAGTACACAACAATGCATACTGTAAACCTTTGAACAGGATGTGCGCATTGTGTATGTTACTTCTTTAAGTATCCGGTGTATGAATGTAATTGTCTGTACTGTACAAAGTCTGACTGATTTGTAATTTATTTAATTTAGCAGTGGGTTTATGTTAAGTTCAGAGGTAATCATTCTTTTTTGTAAGACAAAGTCTGGCTGAGTTGCTCTTGGTGCTGGAATACTTACAGGAAATTAGATCATGTTGTTTTACTGTGAACTCCCACTGTCTAACTATCCTCTGAGTCCTGAATGCTCAGCTGGATACCAGAGAATGTGAAAAGCCCTTTGTGTGTGCATGTGTTTGTGCATGTGTGTGTGTTTGTGTGGTCTTTTGGCTGACAGTGCACAGCTTGCAGTGCAAGAGCTCAGCTTGACAGGATGGAAATCTGAAAAGACTTGTGTATTTGTATAAGAGTTGGAACTATTAGTGTGTGTCTCAGTCTAAGTGTGAATTTTTTGTTTGTGTGTGTGTGAATATATTTAAGGGACAGTGACCAACATACTGCTAGACAGATGAGAGATGGAAAGATACAGACATGCAAGTCTGTGTCAGCCTGTGTGTGTGTGTTTTTATAGTTTCCAGTCTTTGACTCAGGTATATTTAGCAAAACAATAGCTGAAGAATACACACACACACAAACACATGCTGTCTCATTTCTGTCAGTCGTTTGTTGCTATAGACGCTACCATGTCAGCACTGACTCTCGGTCGTGTTTTGGTCTCGCTCCGCAGTTTCATTGCAGAGTCAGAGCAGCTGCGAGAGCAGTGGGTGGACGCCATGCGGGATGCGATAGGTGAAGCTTTGTCAAATAGCGAGGTGGCAGAGCGGATCTGGGTGGAGCCAAGCAACAGTTTCTGTGCCGACTGTGGCGCACCCAAGCCGGAGTGGGCTGCCATCAACTTGTGTGTGGTGGTCTGTAAACGATGCGCAGGTTTGTGTGTGTGTGTGAGGATTTGTATTTTGGGTATTTTTTTGTCCTTGTGTTTTTAGTTTGTGCATTTATATTTGTACATTATCAATGTAAATATTTACTGGATTTTGCATATTTTTTTATTATCTACCTTAGGTCTTCAAAACATGTTCTGAATCATACTTTTAATATGTTGATTATTGTTTTTGCTTTGTGTTCCAAATATAGTGAGAGGGATGTAAACCAAATATCAGTTAGCCTGGTGTTAAACCATTACAATGGTTGCAGCCAACTTGTCAAATCTATCGTTACTGCTACATGGTCAGGATGTAATTGTTTGTATTGTATTGTATTGTGTTGTAATTGTCTCATGTGTGTCTGTTCAGGGGAGCACAGAGGACTCGGTTCTAGTATCTCAAAGGTTCGTAGTCTGAAGATGGACAAAACAATCTGGACAGAAGAGCTCATACAGGTACACATTCTCTCGTATTCACATTAACATACATAGAAAATTCTCCTAAAGGATTATAAAAAGGTTTTTGTAATTTCCCATGATGAATTGAATATTTTACGAACTTTGGTAAAACTTAAATTCCAATTTAATAAAATGAAAATAAATTCTAAAAATGTGCGCAGGTTTGTGACACATGCTCAACGTGGATTTTTTTTCCCTTAATCTTACCTGTGAGGCAGGTGTTCCTATTGCTTGGCAATGAGCGGGTTAACAGTTTTTGGGCGGCTAACGTCCCCCCAAGTGAGGCTTTGTCGCCCTCTAGCTGCAGTGAAGAGAGACGGCGCTTCATTACCAACAAATATCGCCAGGGAAAATATAGGAAGTACCACCCTCTGTACGGAAACCAGAGAGAGCTCAACAATGTGAGTTAAAATCACTGTTTTTATTGTTTGCTTTTGTCTGCATTGGTCTTATAACAATTTTGAACCCACACTCTGCATTTTTGGAGCTGCATGCATCTGTCTAGTCAGCCAGCCAATGCTTTGATGCTGTTGTTTGGTTCAAAATGTTGATTATTTGCAGTTTTTGGGGCATGGTCAGTCTCTCTTGTCTCCAAGATTGTCTTGTTTAATGAAGACCTGTATTTTTAGCATGCCCTCTTCAACTCAAATCTGCATGACTTTCTTTTCTCCTGTCCCTTCTCCAAGGGAAAGCTTACTGGTTGCCTGAGTGAGTTAGAGCACAACATGACAATGTCCCCAGTGTAAAGTCAGTAGGACACTGTTCTTTGGCCTGACACTTGTCTACTTTGAAAACTATCATGACAGCTGGTTCAGCCATTCGCTCTGCTTTCATTTGTTTGCTCTCAGGCGTCCGTTTCAACTGAATAAAGTACTGACTGTTCCTTTATTTTTTTTTAAGCAGCTTTGTGCATACATGTCATAGAGAGTCATAAGCTATGTCTTGCATGTTCAAAGGTGTACATACAAACCACACAGAGCATATTAATGTGCTTTTAATGGAAACATGACTAAGATTTCAAGAATAAAGAAGTGACAGTACAGTCTGTATGTTAAAGTGCATACAGAGTTTGTTCTCTGTATGTCATTTTCTATGAAGTAGCTGGTTTAATACACGGTTGATTCTTTTCATACTCTTATTTTCCAACTAACTGATTCAGACTGGCTACATTTGTCACTCTACCCCAAAGTGGGGCATTTAGGGAACTCATTTGAACTTACTGCTTTTGAGGCGAAACACAGATTCCTGATTACAAAAGCAGACCAAATCCCTGATTAGGTTCAACGTGTAAAGCACAGGCTGTCAGTTACAGTAATCTTAATAACTGACATTTTTGAACAACATGAATGGGAAACAAACAGAGAAGTGTAAGAAAAAAGTTGTCTCTAATAGGCGAGACATTTACAGTAAAATCCAAGAATTACACTTGATGTTGACAGCATCCCTCTCAGGATGGACAGCAATCTCTCCTTTTGTGTGGAAGTTCAGAAAATAAAGTCCTGTTTCCTCTCATTATGATAAAGCTGGTCAGTTTAAGTCCAGAGTACTGTTGGTCATTTGTGAATCATTTGTGAAAGGCCAGACTGTAGGATTTTATATTGTGCCATTGCTGTGCTACACCGGGTGCGGTAAATGTCCCATTAGCTGCTTAACCCACTTACCCCAAACAATGTGGAGTGTTCACAGACACAGTGAGTGTGTGAGTGAGTCACATTAAGCACCTGACTGTGGGCTCTATTTTTCCTCCCTCAAGCATTCAAGCTTGTCTTTGTGTGTCTGTTCTGTGTGAATCACAGTGTTTGGGATGTAGAGAAAGAGATAAAGGAAGTTTTCTTATTGTCACGCACACACACACACACACACACACGCACGCTTGCACCACGCACACACCGTACGTACACACCGTACGCAGACTAATCATTGCTTGTTTTGACTTAAAACCATTTCTACTGAGCTGCTGGTCCTCCCATAACCATTCAGTCCTCCTCTATGATGGTTATCTCATTTTCTAGTTACTGCTTCCTCCCTCGGGCTATCCCTTGAGGAAGTTATCTCTGTTGGATTTTCAAGAGTGTTCATTCTGTTTGAATTAGAATTTTTCCTCATTTCAGACTAATGATTGCTGATCTACCTGTTGTTCTCTGTCACAGAAATACTTGAAGTTCTTCAGTTCTGAGTTGCTTCTCTGTGCACTTGGGTGTGTCTTAAGAAAGACTGTAGTGTGGGGGTTTTAACCATGCAGTTTTGTTATGTCATGTGTGTTTTTGTGTGTTTGAGTGTGTGCATGTTTACACAGTGTGTGTGCTTGCGCTGTGTGTGAGTGTGTGTATCTTTTTAAGTAAGTGTTTATGTAATGTGTGTTTGCACAGTGTGCATGTGTGTGTTTCATAAAAACTAGAGAGAAGTTTTTCAGTGAGTACATGAGTGTCTTGGGCCACATATCTCGTTCTGGCTTTCCTTTTTTCTTTGTTTTCCCTTTTTTTCTGAATGTGACATCATTACTCACTGCTTTGACTGGAATGTGCTGTAACTCCGCCTCCCCCTCTCTTCTCCTCCTCCTCTCCCCTTCATTGTTTAACCGGGGCAGCAGAGGAAAGTTGATCTCCTCACTCCAGGCTCTTTCTCTTATTTGTAAGTAACTAATATTCTCTTAACTTTCTGCAAGACTAAAAGCCCACAAAGTAGGTTTTTCTTTTTTGCATTTTACATCTATATGTGCGTGTCTGTGTCGACTGACATTCAAACAGAAGAGTGACTGACAGGAACTGAAAATTACAGGTAAGATTGTGTGCCGGTTGGTTTGAGGGTAGTGAAAGTGTGCTATGTGTCTTTATTTTTGTGAGTTTGTAGATTATTTTTTCTCAGAGTTAATTGAGCATTTACTGGCTGTGTATGAATGGACTTTGGGTTACTGACTGCTGTTTAACAAACCCATATTTAAATGTTTGGAGCATAGTTTGGTCTTGAGACTGCACAGCGTGCTGTACTGTGGCTCTATGTAAGTGAGCACATTAGGATCATTGTGCCTCTGTGTATACGTTTCTCGTAGGAGTGGGCTGAGATATGTAACATGCATATTTATGTGTGTGTAGGCATGTTTGTGTGCCTTTTTGCATTTTTGGCTTGTGTTGCTCTTTCTTTCTGTACTTTTGTCAATGTGTGTGTGTATGTGTGTGTTTTCTGGATGTACTCTGAGTTAGATGATAGGCTCACCTCCGTCAGGGGACGTAATTGTCCCTCTCACTCAATCCGTCCTTCTTTCTTTCTCTCTCTATGCCTTTTTTGTCTCTATTATGCCCTCTTTTGCACTAGGTAGTCAACTGAAGATGTTTTCATGATAAGAGTACATGCAAAAGTACTAATTTTAATGCCAAACATCTTTGTTGCATTTGTTAAAACATGTATGTTCCTGCAGGTTGTGAAACCCATTCACAGCTCTTATATTAGATCACATGCCCCATTTGTGTTAACCGATGAGTTAATATCTTCCAACTGTGATAATCACACTGAGGACTGATTCAAGCCGTCTTGAGTTTGTACTTCTTCAGTCTATGTTGACTGCATGCATGCTGGTGACAGTCAGCGTGTTATTGGTTCCTATAATAGCAAAGTGACATGGCTAAGAGAAGCACTTGTAAAATCTCTTTACAGGCTTGTTTTTCTGCTTTTATAGTTTTGGAAATTGGCTTCCACCAAAGAAAAGCTCCATTCCCACTGTTGCTCTTTCTTATGTCTGGTCTCTCTTCACTTCTCCTTTTAGTGCAGAATTTCTCTTTGTTTTAAGATCTGATTTATTTTTTTATTTCCCAGGGCTTTTCTCCTCCTCTCTCCATGTCTGTTTTTTCTGTGGGCATCTGTCTTTATGTTTTTCTTCCATGTCATATTCGTTCTTCTCTTCTTATCCCTTTAATCTCCTGTCTGGATTTTTTTCTTACCTCCACCTCTTTCTCCATCTCCCCCCTTTCTCCGTAAACTGTCTCTGCTGAGTTAATGATGGAACATATGTGGATAACTGCTTTTCCTCATCTGGATTTAATATGTGGACGTTTGTACACACACCACATGTATAAATGTTGGAGTATCTTTGGTTGGAAGTTGAGTAAACGCTAAAATGGACAAAGCAGAATGGGCTTCATGTGTTTGGGTCTGTGTGTCTGATCTTGGGAGGTCTTTTTTAACCAAGCACAACCAGTTTCTGATTAATGTGCCTCATTATGAAATGCTTTCATCTTCTTTTCACAATATTTTCTTTATTCAGTGCCTCTCATCTCTTTCTTTTCCTCCAGTTCTGTCCCATATAACAGCAGAGGCCAGATGGAGGCCTGTGATTTTAGACACACCCAGATACAATCTCTCCTGCTCTCTCTCTGGGGAAACTGGAAAAGATTCTTGAATTCCCGTATTTTCTCTCACTTTTGTGTGTGTGTGTGTGTGTGTGTGTGTGTGTGTGTGTGTGTGTGTGTGTTATTACATTACTCACTGCATCATATGCAGCAGATGTTGGAGGGCGCAAGGTCTTCAGAAACTCAAACCAGTTTCCTCAGTGTACTTTGTTCTGATTGGTTCGGTCCTCTTGGTCAGAAGACACATGGTTGGCTATTGATTCATTGTAGGACACTGACCTACATACACCACATAGCTTTCACATGTGTGTCCACATGGGACTGAGGGCTAGTTTCTCATTTTCACTTGAACACACACAGACATTAAGCTCAGGAATGCGTCAATACATAACATCAGACAACGTAGATCTGTACATGGAGGAAAGCACTGTTTCTGACCTGCAGTTTGCCTTTCATCAAATGATTGTGTATCATGATAGAGTTTGTAGCACTGTGGCTAATGTTAGTCTGCAGGCATTGATCTCTAGTATTGATTTCTTTTGGCTTGGTGTCAGCAAGTACAGATAAACATGGTCAGTGTGAAGGTAGGAAACAGGAGTCAGCAAATGAGTTGTTATTTTATCGTAGAGCCTTTGTGACAAAGAGCAAGCTCAAGCTTTGGTTTTATTTGTCGAGTTGTGCGGCTGACTTTAATCTTTCTGACATACATCATCTTTGCAGTGAAAAACCTAGGAAACAAAGTCAGTTCAGTTAATTCACATAGGTAAAACGGAGTCAGTAAGAATATGAATTAAAAGACAAACAGAAGCACAAAACTACAGAAAGACAACAGAAACAATGCAGGGAATATACAATAAATATTTTCCAATGCAAATGACAAGAGACAGAGAAACAGAAAAAAGTGAACACACAAAATGTTGATTGCTGTGTTCAGCCTGTGGTTCCTAGTTGATCTTAGTTTTGAAGATTGCACTGTACTTTTGTACCCACTGTTATTTCATATTGTAGGTCTTAAAACCTTGATCACAGATATGACCTATTACCTGTTCCTTTTTCTTTTCTAAAGTTATGACAGTGTATGCGATCAACTGCATCAAAATAAAAAAACAAGTATCCCCGAAATAAGCTTGTCTTTTATATGCACATGCCTGGAAAGGGCAGATTGTAATTGCTTGTTAATTGTTTGTTTGTTTTTATTTATTATGATTGGAATTAATGATTTAATCAAAATTATGAGGGGCAAAAAGACAGTTGTCTATAAATTTAAATTATATTTAACTCTAAACATTACTGTAGAAAAAGCAGTATCTTAACATTCTTTATATCTTTTCAGTTATGTTTTGTTTTTTCATATTTTTTCATGGATGATTGTCATGGTTTGCAGATGTTGTAACCGTAAAATACAAAGTCAAATCAACTGGAACACTGAGCTTGCATTTCTTTTAATATACACATAAATAGAAACTGTGACAGACTGTTGTAGCCGCTGAGATGTCTAGAACGCAGCTTGAAATGAAATTACCAAGCAGTGTATACCAGCTCTTTTTAAGGCACTCATGTGATCCATAAGATGAGATTACTGGAGTCTCCAGATGGTTGACTGCAAGCTTTTTGTTCAGATGTCTTCAGTGGTGTGTGAGAAAGAGAAATGCAGTTATTCCCTGTTACTTGTGTGTTTGTGAGTGTCTGTGTGTGTATATGTATCCGTGTGTGTCTAGGGGGTGTTGTCTCTTGTGCAATATTAATCTTTGTTAATTGATTTGTTTGTCTGTATGTGAGTGGTTGAAGGCTCAACAGTGCTTAAACAGAGGAGGGGTTCTGCCTGTATGTGTGACACAGTGCTGTGGTATTTCTCAATCAGAGTTGAAAGAGCTTATTGGTTTAACTGAAGACAGACGTGTGTGTGTGTCTGTAAGTTGTGCATGCATGTGTGTAAGTGGGTAACTGCAAGAGCTTCTCAGCTGTAAAAATACTGCATCCTCCTTTTCTCAGTTACAACCACTTGTCTGTCCTTCCCCTTTCTGTACATTTAAGTTGACAGTTTTTGGACAAAATGTGAAAATGTGTTTTGTTTTTACTTTAAGGAAAAGATACCCTATAAAGAGGACACCACAGTATAATTTTATCATTAAAATTGATGTCAGGTAAAGAAATTTGAATTTATATTGAGTTCAAAACTTCCCCAAAATGATAATGATCCACTTCTAGGAAGTGAAACAGGGGTTTTATGTTCTCAATGTGGAATTATTTTCCTCTTTTGACTTCAGTTTCTATTTGTTTCTCTACTTTAGACACATGATAAGTTTTATTTTTCCCCAAAGATATTTGTGAAATATTTTTATATTCCACCAAATTACCATGTGTTTCAATCATAGCTTTAGTTCTTGTTCATATGGCTTCATGTTGCACATTCAAAGGTTCTAATTGATGTAATTGGATGCAGTGGAAATATTGAAAAAGCCTCATTAGGTTCTTTCTTGAAATAGAGAACTAAATACAAAACATTGTACATACATACAAAACAAACTGTTATTTAGTATCACTGACTTACATGACAGTTAACAAACTCTATCCAAAAATGGCTTTGGGATGCTGAGTAATTGAATGTTCACATAGTGGATTTAGAGAGGGCTCAACAACTAGCAAAGGACTTAAAATTCTTGAGAACTCCACACTAACTCCATGCCTGAAGCTGGTTCCATTTAAATAAGCTCCAGGGGCATAAAAAACCCAAATTTACTTTTATTGGCAATAAAGAATATTTTTTTTCTAAAAAATTCATTCATTTCCAAATCTGCTGGCTCTGGATCAGTGAAGGGCTGGTGATAAAGCCTTCCCACACAGACACACTGAGTTTGACCTCAGCTGTTTCCTTCAAAACAAATCTGACAGAGGACCACATGACACGATTAAAGCAAGGTCAGCAGCTGCAGATTCATAGTACAGAAGTCATCAGTTCATTTTAAGCGTAGTATCATTCCTATTCATTTTTAATTCATTTGCATTCCTCCCTTGCACACTCTTGATTTATGTTTCAGTTTCTCTTTCACCCATTCATTTGATTTGTCTCTCTTTACAAACCAGAGCATTGTAGTATTACAATAGTTTTACCAATACTAATAAGTTGTATTCTTATAATGCACACATTTGTGTTTTGATTCACTTTTCTTCTCCCTTTCTCCCCAGGCTCTGTGTATAAATGTGCAGTGTAGTGATGTGCTGGAGACCCTGAGCCTGATTTTCTGCGGTGCAGATGTGAATTGTTCAACTGGTATGGCAAATTGCCCCTCCCCTCTCTCCCTGGCCAACGCACATTCACAACCTTTGCAGGCTGAGTTAATAAGCCACAACCTAAACACAGGTACAGTACAACTTTGTATGCTCAGTGTAACATAAAGGCAACTTTTTTTTTAATGATGCTTATGTAAGGACTGAGCAGGGTTTTAATTAGGTTGCTTATCAATAATATGTGACAGATGAGCTCTCTGGATTGTCCACTTCATGTGCATTTTAAATCACAGTTTATACTTGCCTCCCATGTGCTGTAGGCCTGATAGTGTCTGATATTGTCTGGCTGTGTGGACATAATGCTGTCAAAATGATTGTGTGGATCATTGAAACCCAGGAGTGTTTTGAGTCCTTGCCCTTTTTCACTTAACATAACCAGATGCACTTCTTCTATTACCTTAAACTCCCAGTGGTTGACAGCCTGTGTAATAATTATTTTGTTATATTTGTAATTAACTATATTTGTTTGTTTGTTTGTTCTCCTGCAGAGCTACCACGGTCAGAGGTGTGTGAGGACATGGAGCCACAACATTACATTACACCACCTTGTGTGTCTAACAATGGCTTCCTGTTCAAGACTGCATCCATGGCTCGAGCGATCACAGAGCGAAAGGCCAAAGAGGGTAACTTCCTAACGCTTAAGAGAAACATACACTCTATATATTATAACTACAATGTACGTGTTATTTGTTTCAGAATGTTTAATGTAACATTGTAAAATCTGTATTTTTCACTCCCTGTAGAGTTCAGTCGTCGCTGGTGCACATTAAATGATGGCACCTTCAGCTACTATGAGAGTGACAAGAACTCAAACCCTAATGGATCATTGAAGGCTTCAGAGATAGTCTGTTTGGCTGTCGATGCACCTGAGAAGCATGGGTATAAACACACAAAATGGCATATTTACCTTCTCTGGCTTTATCTTTTTAATTTCACTTAAATCACACATTTCCTTACCTTCTCTAATGTCTCTTTCTAACCCTCAGTTATGAACATACATTTGAAATCTACTCAGAGTCGGAGCGCCTCTATCTATTTGGCACTGATGACCCAAGCAGCCACAAGGAATGGGTCAAATCTATTGCCAAGGTAACAACATGTTGATAATCATTTGGGTGAAAAACAAGCACAAATTCTCTTACCTTCTTTTTCTTTTTCTTTTTTTAACATAGTAATTGTGCATTTCTTGTGTTAAAAGTGGAGAATGGATACAGTAAAGTGGTTGCAATTGAAGATATGCTGAGTTGGGGAAAGCTGCTTACAGTAGTGTTTAAGGCAGGGCTAGCTAATGCTGACTTGTTTCCTGTGTCACTGTCTCTTCCCTCAGAACAACACTCTGTAAAGCTGAGACAGTTGTTTGTTGCATAAAGGTGTGAAATGAAACTGTTACTTTAAGCTGCTGAGGACCACTGTATTTTGATTGCAACTTGTAAAAACAAAGATGGTAGACTTACAGTATATCCATGGCTTCTGCATGTCGGGCCACAAAGACGGTATGACCTGACCCAAAGGTGAAGTAGTTGCATAGTAACTGAT
>JAPZDZ010000024.1:10909786-10923238 GCA_029783805.1 Acanthurus tennentii | reverse complement strand
GGAGAACAAATATGAACTTGATTTACAACACCCTGACAAAAAATCCTCATCTGCTGATGAAGATCATGTGATTTGACTGAAAGCTCAGGAACAGGGGTGAGATTTTTTTAAGCAGCAACAAAATATAATTATTTTCTCCCATTTAAAGTTACAAAAAAAATCATACAAAGGTATGACCAGAATCCGCCGTGTTCCACCAGCGTGTCTGTACAGTAGCCCAGAATGGACAAACCAATCGTGGGCACTAAAAAGAGCCTTTTTTGGAAGTTTCCCAGCCACGCTAGGTCCTTCTGCATGCTTGGAAAGGGAGGCTCGGTGGAGAAATATTCTGTTGCATGCAATCTGCAACTTCACCACTAGGTGCCACCATATTTTACCCACTGGACCTGCAATGGAAATATGGGTTGATTTCTGATTGAAGATATGATCCAAACAGCAATTCCATATATAAACACTGATGGTTGCTAGGAAACAAACCACATGGTTTAAGTCAGGCACAAAATAAACATTCAACCTTCTCTCTAAAAGGTTTTGCACCAGCTCAGCATCAGTGCAGTTTCCCACCTTTTCCCCTCACATGCAGCAGTCACAAGAGGTTACTTAAAAAGAAAATGTTATTTTAAATGTTTGAAACAAATAGCCATGGGTGTATTTTTTGTAATGTGGCAGATTGAAAAATCTTTTAAAAGCCAGTTTAAACTACCTTTTTGAAAAGTCTGTATTTTTTAGAAATCAAACAGCTATGAGCCTTGCTTTAAATATAGGTTTTGTGGTTGTGTATATAATCCCAACGCTTTCTATTTGCTGTACCTGTATTATGTGTTTCTATGCGTGTGTGTGTGTATCATACTGACAGCGGGAAACATGGGGAGGGTTGAGAGAGGCAGTAAGACCTAGAGGAGGAGCAGAGAGAGAGAGAGAGAGAGAGAGAGAGAGAGAGAGAGAGGTGGGAGGAGAGAGGAGGAGGGACTGTTCACTCTCGGCTCTATGCGTTGCGGCTCGCAGTGTTGGCGCGCCAGTGTGTGTCTGAGCCTGCCGGCGTGAGTGTGTGCATCGGTGCATCGCTGTGTGTGTAAATGTGTGTGTGACTCCAGCGCTCTCTCTGCGTACGACAGGTGGAGATGACATGACTGCGCTTGAGAAGGAGAAAGGAAAGGACCTGTAAGGACTTCACACAGACAAACAGACACAAACACACAGACAAACACAGTCACCTTCTCTCCAACATTCCAGCACTCACACCTTTAAATACCTGCACTCCTCAGTCAAGGGGGAAGATAAGTTGTTGAGTGTGTGTGTTTGTGTGTGTGAGTGAAATTTTCCTTTTTGCAACAGCTTATCACTCAGTCTGTAACAGCTGACTCTTTGTGTGCACAGAGCTCAACTCAAACACACACGCACACGCACACACAGTTCCTGACTGTTATTTTTGTTGTCTGCAGACGAGGTCAGCAAGTGTTTCTGCGTCCTGAGGAGAGTTCAGCTCCAGCGCTGACCACCAGACAGTCCACCACGCTGTCCGAACAACTCCAGGTAGGATTAAGTCCTCTTCTTTTCCCACCTTTCCACAGGAAAAGCAGGATGCTTTGTGCTTTAAGCCCCCCTGCCCTCTTTTCTCTCTTCTTCCTTTTTTGTCCAGTCTGTAAAAAGGTAGACTGGATTACATTCACTTCGGTTTACTCGACTCTCCTGAGTCTCTCCTTCACAAAGTCAGTCTCAAAATCCCTTTCGCAAAGTTCCTGCCTTCTCTGTTAGTCCCTTGATTCCCTTTTTTCTTTCCCTCACACACACACTTCTGCCTTCTTCCCTGCCTCTTGATATTCCCCCTACAATTTTGGGGTTTTTTTTTTCGAAAGATGAACTTTTGTCTTGAGGAGGTAAGTTTCTGCCCCTGTTGCTGCAGCTTTGTTTGTTTCTTGTCTGCTAAATTAGTCCTTGAGATATGTTTAACCTGCCAAGGGCTTCTGTTAGTGTGTGTGTATTTGTGTGTATGTGTGTGAGTGCAAAGGCTCAAATAAAAGACGGAAAGATAAAACAGCAATAAACATGAAAGGCAGGAAATTCAAGGCAGTGGCATTTTTGTTTGAATGGCAGATGAGTGCTTATTGTGCAAAACTGTCTGTATTTGCATGGGGAACTAGTAAATGTGAGTTTGTGTGTGTATGTCTGCTTCATAGTTTTTTAACTTGAATTGATTCAATTTGTTCTTGAAACCCCCACAGCAGTAAGTCTCACTTTGTTGTTTTCTTCTTCTCGTTTTGCTCCGTCTCATGTCGTCTTTTGTGTGATTTGTGACAAACAAGCAGACACCTAAAACTCAAATTGCTGCCGTCTTGTATCCTCAAATGTGCCATCGAGAGGCATCAGTTTTTAAAGTGTCTCTGTGTGTTTGTGTATGCGTATTTGTACACAATTTGAGTATGTTTGTGTGTGTGAGTGTGTGTGTATGTGGGCATTTGTGTTTTATATTGCAGAGCGATTTAATGCTGTTGGCAGCAAAAAAGACAAGAATGTTGAATTGGCTGCCAGTGTCGACATGTTCTGCTCAGTCTTAATTAACTACAGACACACACTCACAGTGTGTATCATCAATCTGTACATCACAGGCATGTGTGTGCGCACCTTGATGACACACAACCCCACAAGGACAAGTATTGTTATTGATACACGAAAGAGAGAAATAACCACAGGAAGAAATTCTCTCTATGAAGGAATATTTCATTATTCATGTTATGTTGGTGCAGGATCAGCTGTATACAAACACATACGTAAACTACATGCTCTCCATGGCCCAGTGTGTGTGTGTGTGTGTGTGTGTGTATGTATGTGTGTGCTTGGTATTTTATTATTAATGTGTGTGCATCACAACTTGTTTATCAACACATTACCATGGCTGAAAATGTGACACGTGCTCTCCTACAATAACACTCTTACGTCTGTTTAATTGCGACAGCGTATTTGTTTTCATTATTCAGCTTTTTTTTTATACAGCCTAGAGTGTGTGTGTTTCTACATGTTTCTGTGTGTGTGTGTGTCTGTCTTTACAGTGCTAATGCACTTCTAAGTCAGCCCTCCACACACACACACACACACACACACACAGACGTTTCCGCAGTCAGGTTACATGCTGAAGTCTTGCCTAACTGCATTCCTCTCTCACACCCTCTCTGTGTTTGTAAATGCTTTGCGCCCGATGGCTCATTGCAGAAGTGTCACCAGTACTGTAATCCTGTCTGTGATCGGGCTGCTGGGGTAAATGCAGCGTGAGCTGCGCCACCTGCAGGTGCAGCTTGAAAGAATTTGTTTAGACCTCGGAGGAGCCTAGAGGAATGAGGTCTCTTTTTATGAATTTTCTTGATCAGAGTGGTTTTCCAGTCTTGTCTCTTGAGTACAAGGAAAAGATTTTGGTGATACCATCACAACATCCTCTGATCTGATGGATTATAAGACATGTGCGAATGCAAGCATCTGTGTGTCCAAAAATTCTATCTCTGTGAAATGTCATGAATCTGTTCTTTTTTTGAGTCGAGTGAGTGAGCTATGCATGCGCGCACGTGTGTGTGTGTGTGTGTGTGTGTGTGTATGTGTGTGTGTGTGTGTTTGTGTTGATTTGTCCATGCATGTGAGCCAATGAGGCAGGGAAAGCAGCAGGTTAATCTCTTCTCAGTCTCCAGCAGAACAGATGTGAGGATTAATTCGTCAGGGAATCGGGGGTGATGCTTACATTCTTGTGTTTCTGAGAGGGAGAGACAGCCTCGCTCCGCTAAAATTCAACAAAATAAATGTTTGTGTGGATCTTATATAAATTTTATAAGCTCTGCTGTTTTGGGTGTTTTGTGTGTCAATGCAAATTTATTCTTGGTTTTATAACTGTTTGTATTCACACATACTGTGCTTCAGCCTGAACCCTTCACTGCGTGTTCAGTCTGTTCGGCTTGAGAGAGGCTCAACAAGTGTGTGCAGCTTTTTATATAAATTCAGAGGTAACACTTGGGGACAGGTGTGTGTGTGTGTGTTTTCCTGTCTTGACTTCCCCCGTTTTAGCGCCTTGACAATTATCTGCTTATCTGCATCCTCATCACTTTGTGATTTGGCTGCACAGATGTCTCTGCATTTTCTTCTCATTTAGCAAAGATGGCGTGTTAAAAGCAATGGTCTGGGCTGAATACTGAGCTGGAAAAGGCTGTTTAAACACAAACACAGTTGCATGGCGTGTAATTGTGTCTGTTTGTGTGTGTGTGTGGGTGTGAGCAAGTGTATTCAGGAACACCATACAGTAGCGCCCCAGATGGAATTGACCCTATAGATGTAAAAGTGTGTCTGCTGGATGCAGAGGAGTTTTCCTACTGAAATGTGCTCTCTATAGGAGGTAAATGAAAAGAGAGTAGGAATAAAAACACAAATCGCACATTGCAGTGACTATTGCTTTAGTTGGATTCTGCATGTGTCTACCTTTTCATGTGCTTTGTGTGCAGTCATTGGGACTGAATTGTTATTCTGATCTGACCACAAAGATTAAAAATTATGATTCAAGGCCACTGGTCACTGGTTGATCTGCATACTGTCTTTACACTTAACGCATTTAATCATATATCCTACCGTCAGTGGCCTTTCTTTTTTTACTTGAGATTGAATGCAGCTGTGCTTGTTTGCCTTTAATCCCCACATGTATAATTTGCAAGAAATATGTGAGTAGGTAGGTCTTCTTGGTATTGCTCAAGACCCAATAACAGGATACAGCTGAGATGTTGATGTAGCTACTGACAGGAGGTTGTTTTGAAGATTTAATATCAGTCAGAAAAAGTATTTCAAGTTGTTTATTTATCTTATTTGAATTCATTTTGGGCTCAGCCCGACTCAGAAACTGAAGGAGGATTCAGTAATTAAGAATAAATGTAAATAGATTCTTTATAGCTCCTGGCAAAGTTTAATGCAAAGCACCAAAAAGCAAAACAAAAAGAGACCACTTCATTAAGACTTGGATACAAAAATCAGAGTCCGGTGCCAGAAACCAAAGGATATCACACCAATGTCCCACATAATGACACGAAAAAAACTCTGACTTGGTCATTTCAGCCTTATGGCTAACCTTATGTGTGTCTTCTCTGCTTGTATCCTTATCGAGGTTACAAGCATTCAAATATGCAGTGGTAAGCAGCGAACCCAGGGCTTGACGTTCAGCACATTTAGTGAAGCATGGACAGCCATAAAGCCCATTGTTGGTGAGCACTCAACGCTCAAGACTAAAACAAATTATCACCAGCGTCGGCCCAAGACAAGTGACCTGTGTGGGTAGCGTACTACTGTGCTGTATGTGAAGTGGTTGAGGAGCCACTACAGAGAAAATGGTTTGTAGCTCATTTTGTACCAACAGAAAACCATCTCATCACATGACCCGCAAAACCTGCAAAAGCAGTGTGTTCTGTGTGGGCTGGAGTGGACCCAGTTGTTGTAATGTTAAGCTGAATGTCTTTAAGGTTTATGCATGATTCAAAAATGTAGAGCCAGTTATTTCCAACCCCCAAAGCATATTCATTTAGCATATGGCTTTAACCATATCAATTATTTGACAACACAAATGTCTAAATATCACAGTAAAAGTCACTGTGATATTTACGGTAAATTAAAGAAGAAACGATAAATTGATCAATAAAATTCATGTTATTGTTATTTATTCATTTTGCAGTGCAGTCACATTAAAATAAATGTGTATGGAGGTGCAGAGAGATGCACAGTGTTGTGATCATAAAGATCTCAAAAATAACATGTCACTGTCACTAATGCAGTTTATACAACAAATGTGCACTCCACCTCTTCATTTTTGTGCATTGATCGCTGTCAGCTTGAATTAAACTATTGGGTGCAGGATCCATAACATCTTACAAGTCACCAACACTGTTCTTGATCGTCTCTTCGATTTCAAACATCGAGGGACTCTGTAATAACAGGTAAGGTGTGACTTGCATGAGCAGTAGCTGCAGCAGCGCAGAGTGTGCAGTGAGTTGACAGCTTAAAATTGATCGCCCTGCTGGTGATGGGGGTAGGCGAGCTCGTCTGATGCATCAGCTGATCCAGAGCGAAGAGTTGAGTTGATGAGAAGAGTGTGTGACAGTCCGTGCTTTATTTCTGCATTTGACATGAAAAGCTTCAGCATCATGTCCACGTAACATTTTAAGTTTTTCTTTGCATTTGCATTTGCATCAAGAGCATTTCCTATGAAAGTGCTGATGATTATCTCACTTAAACTTAGCAATCACTAATTTTTTTCTGAATTTAATCATGATGATTACGAAACAACCATTAAAATTCCACCCACTTCTGCAATGCAAGGTTAAAAAAACAAACTCCTCTTCTATACTGCAAAAACCCTGGCTGACTAGTGATTGGACAGAAGAAATGAATAAGACTGGCATCCAACAGTAAATATCATGCATCAATTATAATCTTTTAAATAAAACCCAAGTGAAGTCAGGAGATAAAAACCCTCTGTTCTGGGAGCTAAACATTTCTGGATCTGTTCAGTTGTGCAACTTTGTTGTTAATCTCACACAACAGTTTAGGAGCTTGTTGCGTGTTTAGTTTTATCATGAACTTTATTCATGTAGCTGCAAATCAAAAACATTGTATTGATCTTTATTTCGGTTTAAGTCTCTGTAACAGTTTCAACTTAAAGTTCACATTATTTTTCATTAATCAGGTTTTTATTACTCTGGCTCAGCCTTTGAATGTTACCAACCGCAGACCTGAGAGACTCAACTATTTTGGTTTTCAGTTTAGTGATTTTTTTGGTTCCAAAATCCCACAGTAAATGTAAAAGTAAAGGTTATGCATTTAAAATCCCTTTTAAATAGACCTAAAGAAGCATTATCATTATAAATACACCCACAATATCAGAAGTAAAAGTACTCATTCTCCTGTGAGCAGCGTTTTATTTGATGTGATTGTCTACATTTATGTATTTTTATGCTGATAGCATTTTGCTGTTTTAGCAAGTCCAGTTGTGGCTGCAAAACGTCACAAGATAACAGTCAACAGGTTATCAATAGGAGAGGAAAAGAAAGTCTGCAAATCTCTGCTTTTTGTGAAATGGTTTATGTGTTTCTTTTCATTTTGAATCTTAAAACAGTTGTTGAAATAAAAACACCTGAGAGGTTTAGACTCAGAGACATCTGAAAACATGACAAGAACTCTTTTTTTGCGAGGATTTACAAGGTAAAAGGGTTTGGAACAACTAGTGAAAATCTCTGATAATACAGCTGCTTTTAAAATCTTGTTTTTTATTTCAAATCTTTGAAGTGAAAAGCAGCTTCAGCTGTCAGAAGAATGTCGCAGACTGAACGTACAGTTTTGGCTTTTTATATTTCCTCTTATTCTGAAATGTGATGGAGTAAAAATATACATAACATGAAAATATTTCTAAGCACATTGGCTTTAAATATAACCGTTGTTTACAGGATTCTTACACCTGCTGCAGTGGCATTTCTCGTGTTGCACTTCTCAACTGTGACTGAATAATGCAAATCCAAACAAAAGAGAAAAGAGCGTTTCACATTATGGTGCACACCAGTGTAGAATTATCTGCTGTGGGGCTCAAAGCAATGAGAATTTTACACAAGTGGGGACCGCTGGACCTCGCCTGCCAAAGCACTTTGAATCACATATTCTGATAAACGACCACCGACACAAGGGCACCTTCGCTTCCCAGAGTGTGCTGCATATATGTATGTGTGTATGTTACTATGCGTTTGTCAGGGTTAGTGTTTTTTCCTTGATAAATGGAGTGTTTTATTCAGTGCTGCTGAATTTTATCTCAAGTGGACCCCTGCAGGGTATTAGGGCTCTTTCTTCTCCTCCTGGTGTGTGTGTGTGTGTGTGTGTGTGTGTGTGTGTGTGTGTGTGTGTGTGCACATGCCTTCACAGTCCACTACCCTGCATGCACCAGTCTGCAGGTAAATATGCAGCAGAGCTGTACATTTACTGCAGTGCAAACCCCACAATTTTTTTTTGCCAAACTTGAGAAGAGCATGATCAAGCATTTGAGTGCTGTACAGTCATTTAGTTGGACAGCTAATAATGACGAGACATTTACTGTCTGTTGGCTGAGATGATAGAATTTAACAAGACAAGAGGGCACATCAACTTACAGACACTGCAGATACACACTGAGAGGCAGCACACACTGCTGCAGAAGGGTGTTTTTGTTAGTCAAGTTCCTGTATTTTGCTTCCCAGCTGCTCATGTCCATGTGCCAAAGTGTCTGTAAGACAGATAATAAAACCCAAAATCGCCTATAAGTGTGTGTGTGTGTGTGTGTGTGTGTGTGTGAGTGTGCACACAGGTTAAAGGGCACTCTCATACTTTATCACATGGTTCTTTGATCTCATTGGTTAAAGTTAGTCTGTGATAGATGGTGGTAGGCAGATAATTCATCCAGTTACCTTTAATTTATTTGTTCGATCATGGAATCTGTCCTCACAGCAGCTTCTGTCTCCGTTAAAGCTACCTTTTGTTCTGAACCTGAGAAAATGGCCAATTATGTTCGTTTAATCACAAGACCAAGCCGTAAATTGTGCTTTCTTCTTGTTTCAGAGAATGGTAGAGAAACTCTAGGTTTCTGTGGTGGAAAATGACATTTTTTTTTTTTTTAATTGAAAAACTAGCTAGTGGCTGACACGCAAACACAACATGTTAACACTTCATTAACTATCTTACAGAGTTATTTTGTAATGTCAGTGAGTAGCTTTTGTCTCTTTTGATGTGACTATTTAACAAATGTTTACATCTATTACAGTTATAATCCTTAAAAAGATCATGTGAACATGTTTCTGCTTCATAGCCTGACTTATCACGTCTTAAACTTTTTAGCTTTATAAAGAGCTGTTGTAAATAGGCAAATAGAGAGTTTTATAGAAATGTACAAGCGTAAATGAATGAGCAGCTTTATTCCCCTGCCACACATGGGATACAGTAAATTACATCTGTCTTGGTGTTATTTATCAATTGCTATGCACAGGCACAATGAGAAAAATATAATGACTTTGTTAGGCTGGAAAAACACGAGAAAGAAACAACTGATGATGATGAGTCATAATTCACCTCATGTAGGCAGCTCGTTTTTTCTCTGCAACTATTTCTAAAAGTGATACTTCACCCAGAATCTGTTTCCTGATCATCAAATATACCTCAGTAAGTTAGAAATTTTCAGTAACTCTAAAAAAGTTTGAGTTTCTTTCTTAGCTGATAAAGAACAGGTGTTTTTTTTTTACCTTAAGCACATTGTACATCAACTTTTAAACTCAGTGTAAACTCTTTTTTCAGTTTTTGGTTGCTTGTCTATCTATTCAAACAAAGCTGACTCAAATGACTCCTGTTACCTGCTGCAGGGGGACATCGACCATCACAGTCACAGGAAAATGATACCGATCAACATATTTTTTAGTTATAAAAGCTGAAGAGAAAACAAAGCAAATGAAAATAAGTCTCATCATTAGGTTGTTTAGTGGCCAACTGAGATTTTGTCTTGTCATGAATCAGTGACATTTGGACTGTAATGCACACATTTGACTCCACATTTTCTCTACGAGTTTAATGGAACATATATTCAAACTTAGGTCACTCAAATTAATCGTCAAAGCGAATGTGGTTCACTAGATAGCAAATGTCATTAGTGATTTTAGCCACATTGCTATGTGAACAGACATCTCTGCTTTTATTTTTCACTGATTCCCACGCCCTATGCTACAGAAAAACAACCTTTTTTCCCTCCACTTAAAAAAAAGTTCCAATACTTCCTCGATGATTTCTAAGCCAATGTATAAAATCTATCTAAAACTTGAAGTGGGTGGCCTGCCCACACTCCTTTTACAAAAAGAGTGGATGGTTTTCTCTTCATCTGGCATCGCTGCAGCAGCTCACCACCGAAAACGCCAAGTTAGATAAGGACGTGAGTGCAGAGGCAGGAGAGAGAGAGAGAGAGAGGCAGCATGAGTAATAGACAGTTCGTCAACCATGAGAGGAGCAACATTAGAGGAGGACAGATAGATAGACAGATAGACAGACAGGCAGAGAAAGACAGGCAATATAAGGAGAACAGTAAATCAAATGTACCCCCAGTAACGCTGGTTAAAAGGCTGCACCTTCCACTCTTCATTTCCCTTTTAATAACTCAGTGTGTTTTTCGGGGGGCTGTTTGCGGGGTTTTAGTGCTGTTCTGTTTCTGTCCCATTCAATTTACGGCCCTTCCTTTGAGATAATAGAGCATTACTGAATGGAGACTTGAATAGAGGGGAGAATAAAAGGTTGAGAAGAAAGGAAAAGAGTTGAGGAAGTGGGTGAAAGAACAGCAAGGGAAGAGGTGTCAGTGTGTGATTTCCCTGAGGGACTGGACTAAAAGAGAGGGGCGTGTCCCCTTCTCTCTGACTCACTCACACTCAGTTTGGTGTCTGTGTGTGTACAATAAGTGCACACGTGGAGGACGGTGGGTTCACCTACACGGCGTCCTCTTGCACTGTGCCCCTCTGCAGTACTGACCTTCATGTAGCTCTGATATGCTCCAGTTTTCTCATTGGACAGAAATTTCAATAACCAGCCTCTCAAACTGAAGTGTGTGTGTGTGTGTGTGTGTGTGTGTGTGTGTGTGTTTGTGTGAGAGAGAGAGAGAAGGGGAGAAAGAGAGTGTGTTTGTGTGGCAAACGTGTGACCTAATTCATATAGGTGTTGTCATCACTTTACATTTGCCCTTTTAGACGTTGTTTGACTGACTTCCTTATTGATCCAATTCACACCAATAATGGACATTGATCTCCTTCCTTTTCACGCACACACACACACACACACATGCACACACATACAGTACTGTGCACACTCCTTCATACTCAGGCACTAAAACTTACACTAAAGAATTTCCATAGGCGCAGTGGTCAGCATCCCACAGGCTTAGGTACCTTTTACTCTAAAAGCCATGTGGCATCAGGGGGGATACACTGAGACATGTGAGCGGCTTTTAGGCCTCCCTGTGGAGAAACTGACAGTTAACTGAGAGGGAAATAAGAGCTTCTATATCTCTTTAGACAGTCAGTGTGAAAATGAGCCATTTGGCACACCAAACTGTCCAAACACTGTCTCATTTATAAAACTGCACGTAGAGTTCAGCAGAGAGTTAATTCACACAATTAAACATAAATGCTCACCAAAAAGCCCTTCATTAATATTTATGTGATAAGAAATGTGTTCATCTATCGTTTCATGTAAGAAAAGCTTAGAAATAAAGTGTAAGTTTGAAAAAAAAGGTTTAGTTTTGTGGAATATCACATTACCGCCCATGAAACTTAATTCTTATGTCTCCCTTCTCTTGACTCGGCCCAAGAAACATAATCAAAAAATTTGGTACTTTTGTGGAGTCTGAGATTATTATTCACTTTAGTCGCAGCACCACCAGCATTTCTTTTCTAGTCTCAGACTCGTCCGCCGGGGAACGTTTCTTTGAGATGCCAGTAAAGTCCTCATCCTAAAAGTGAAACATTAAATACATTAAAGCAGAAAATAAATACCACATTTGCTCATCTTGTTTCACTCTGACTCATGTTGCTCTTTAAGCAGTCAGGGTCTGTTTTTTTTTTTATGTCTGCTTGAGTTTCTCATCACAACATTCAAAAACAGTGGAAATGCCTGAATGCTTAAAAAATTTATTTGGTCTGTATTTGCACTAAATACACAGAGTGCTGCAGGGATGATGTCTTGTTAAAGGCTCACCCTGAGGTTAGTTAGTGAGTGATTTTTTTTACATCTGCCTATAGATTATTGCAGAGAATAAGCTCTGTGATGGGATAAAGTTTAATTTACTTAGAGTAGTTTACTTACATAGTTTACTAACGAGAAAATCCTCATATATGACACCACTATTATGATTTCTGAAGCATAAATTAAAAATCACAAACACCTTTTTACAAAGTACAAACAAACATTAGGCTGTAAACAAACCAAATCACCCTCACATGACATCAATGTCACTACCAATAATCCTGCTACATTATAAAATACACACATTATAACTGTTAAGTCAACAAGTTGGGAGATTCATTTGGTGTTTTCTACATCATGAAAATCATAAAGGCCAACTAAGGGCTACTAATTCAAAGAAAAACTACTGATTTAGATGTATTTAAATTACAATTACTAATAGGCTGTGATGTATTATCTTGAATGCTAATTATTAGCCTTTGTCAGCTTATAAGCGGCTTTGAAATCAGCGGTTTAAGATGTGAGTTTTCAAAGCATTGGTGGACAGCTGACAAAGCTGCCAAGAGCCGGCATCTCAGCCAGAACAACTGAGAAACAGTCTGATAGTTCAAAAGCAGCATTTTTGAAAAATCATAACCGCAAAGGGAGACACACAGCATCAACAAAGAGGTCAACCGAAAGTGACTGATGATTTATTAACTTCAGAAAGATCCTTCATCACAGTGTGTTGTTTTGTCTGGCCTCTGTCGACCCGCAGTTGGCCCTGATTTAGACATAAACGCATTTGATCCTGACTGACACTTAGGTTTTTCATGTCTCTGCCGTCTGCTCGTCTGTAATGCGACTTGGCAGCTCATCCAACAAAAAATATTAACTAGTAGCAACTATTTGATTCTCTCCATCAAAAGTCTTTCTCCTCTTCCTCTCTCTGTCTTTCACTCACACAGTGTTTATTCTTAATCTTTCTGTGTTTTTTCTGTCCTTTATTTTGTATGTAGGCATATAATGTAACAGTGTTCATCTCCTGATCATCTCATACTTGTCATCTGTCCGTCTGCAGAGTCCTGACACGTCACGTTTCAGGAGCAACACTGCTTCCATGTTGGAGTATATAACTGCTGAACCCCTACAGGCCTGAAGAACAGTGTGTGTGTTTAATGTGTCAATCAGCTCTGCTTGATCACAGCCAGACAGTCTGAATGATGCCGACGCTCCGTCCGTCTCTCCGCTTTGTGGTCTTTTCTCTTATGTTAGACCACTTTTTGCAGCTTCTTGCAGCCTTCAGTTTTTGATGTTTTTTTTTAGCTTTTGAATGAATTCAAACTCAATTATTCAATAGTAATTATACAGTTCTTTAATAGTAAGTATATTTTAGATGGTCAGTTTTAGAGATTGACTCATTTATGAAAACAAAACCTACATATGGAATTATCTACAAAGTAACACATTATACTGGAAATAAGTGGAATCAACTTATCTTTTGTCATTACATTAGCAGAAATAAATACAGTTAATTTTATTAATTACAAGTTATTCATTTTAAATGTTCTTGTCATTATTTTCAGACCACTTGAGAAGTTGTGACGTTTATTGGCCAGACAGAATTTTTTTAACTTTAAATCATAAATTTATTAAGTTTACTTCTGAGAGTTCATTTAACTCATATATATATATATATATATATATATATATATAGGGTTATATATAGGGTTA
>JAPZDZ010000024.1:10882759-10893510 GCA_029783805.1 Acanthurus tennentii | reverse complement strand
CGTTATAGCACAAAACTTCGGTTTTACAGGTGGATGAGTTTTATGTGACACACTTGAAGAAACAATGAACCTGTCTCAAATTTTAAGTCAGCAGTCGGGAGGTTTGTCTGGATGAGAAACAAGAAAATGACCTTTTCTAATAAGACAGTACAGATTCTGCCTGCTCCTGAAGGCACAAACACACACACACACACACACACAAACACACACTGATTGAAATGTTCACTTTGAGGAATAAAGCAGTCAGAGAAAGTCAGAAAAGATGAATTCTGACATTTATCAGTCGGGTTCTTCCATGTCTGAGAGGAGAAATCTTCTCATATCTACTCATAGGGCTGTGTGTGCATTTATGTGGGAACATACAAGTGTGCGTATGTGTGTGTGCATGTGTGAGTGTGTGCAAGTGATTATATTTAGACAGTCGACATGCCTCCACAGGCAATCTTCTTCTGTGTTACCATGGAAATGACAGAGCCAAATTGTCAGTTTGTACTGGAAAAGAGGGGTAAGTGCTGCAGAGCCTTGGTTTGTGTGTGTGTGTGTGTGTGTGTGTGTGTGTGTGTGTGCAAGTGGGTGATGGTGCTCTTCTTGATTTATACATTTAGGCGTGAGTAGTTGTTTGATGATGCTCTCGTGGGATGATGTGTGTTTGTGTTGGTTATTGAGGCTGATAAAACAATATTAGTGGCGTCGCACACTCGACCACTAAATGTCTCCACGCCTGTTTGATCAGGAATTTAAATCTTTCGTGCTTTTCCGGTGATGCTTAGCCGTTAGATCTCCCCAATTTTGTCTCTGCCAACATTATTGACCCTTCTCCACCTCGTAGTCTTTCTTCTTTACTGTCTCTCTGGAGATCATTTCTTCTAATTCACTTCTCTGTTTTCTGTAATCGCTCTGCGTCTCACTCTGACTTTTAGTGCATCTGTCCACCCCTCACTGGGAGATGGGGGTTACATGCAGCTGTTCTGGGAGGAAGCAAAGAAGACAGATGATGAGATTTTCGCCGAGGTTCATTTAACTGCTTTTGGGGGGCCGTGTGCTCACCAAAAGCAGTTAAATGAACCTGAAATGTAGAAGATGGGAAGTTTAGATTCCCAAACTTCTTGAGACAACTGTGCAGCTGTCACCCTGACGACCGAGCTTTCAGGGGTCGATCGAGTAGCTGAAACATTTTTAAATACACAGTTTAAATATATTTATATATATGTGCATTTGAGTTTGTGGCTCAAGTTAGATTATACATGTTAGACAGAGTAGTTACTGTGAGTTTTGATATCTTTGATCATAAACAATTCCATTTTCTAATTAAACCTTGTCTGGTTTTAGCCTTGTATTCTAGTCATGTTGGTCTATGGATGGCAGTGATGGTAAGTCCACCACTTTGGTCCTAAATGAAACATCTCAACACTTGTCGTATTGGACTGGATTTTGCATCATGCACAGGTTATCAATAATAAGACCTCTATTGATTTCCTGACTATTAATATAGGTGACCAGTAGTTAAAGGTTTTTGAACATTTAATTTTTGAATTGGGGCTAAAAGGTGAATCCAGTCACTACTGGTCAAATTTTTGTTTTGTTCCACAGTTTGGATTTTTTCTTGCAAACCTAATGACATTCCCTGCTGCCTCAGTTTCATTATTTGAGAAGCGCTAATTAGCAAATGTTTAAACATTCTGACACACTGATGTAAAATGTACCTGTACCTGTGTACCTGCTAAACATTGGCGTGTTAGCATCTTTATTGTAAGCATGTTAGCATGCTCATGTTAGCTTTTAGCTCAAAGCACTGCTGCACCCATACAACTGCACACAGGCTGATTGTATGACCACAGATTCTTATAAAAATCGCTCCGTAGTCTTCAGAGTAAAACTAAGACTTTCAAACTCATGAGCCACGACTATAACTTCTAGCCATCTCCTCCTGTTGCGCTTCTCAATCACAAATTTTCCAGCCAACTTCTCAGATGCAAACAATACTAGAGGGAAGTTAGAGAGCAAAGTTAGTGGCATGACTGTAGGCAAGGTAAACCTCAGTGTAACCAGTAAATTGCCTGACAAAATGTGGGCATCAGTTTTAGGGGAAATTACAATGTAATTATTTTGTCTGAGTAATTATAACATTCTTCTAACCTCTGGGTACATTGTTCACTGTACCATAATGATACATGCTGACACTGATCAAAGTGAAAGTAAAACTGCAGCCTGCAGAAAATTGTGGGCACAAGATCAGCACAATCCTCTTCAAACAAAGGGCATGTAGGCGTGAAAATACGCTGGCAGCAGACACAAACTCCACCCCACAAAAAGCAGAGAAGGAGCTATTCAACTGGGCAAAGCAAATGTGCTCGAACAAGGAGAAAAACTCTACATCTCCCTTCCACTCTGTGTTTTTATTGTCTCTGTGTATGCTAGCAGTGCTAGTCACACACACTTTTACCTGAGGACACTGAATAGATATTGTAAGGGGGTAGGAAGAGGAGGGTCAAGGAGCAGAGATACAACAATGAGCTTTGTACTTTGCTTGAGGGAGGCCTGAGGGGCTGTCCAAATGTTCTGTCATTGTGTAAGCACTGTATGTGTCTGTGTGAGTTTTTGGGGAAACGGCAAAGAGAAGAACAAGCAGTGTGTCCAGGTCTGATATGAGGGAATCATTTGAATTAGCAGTCTGTGCTGGTGTGCCGATATTTTTCTACAGGAAGCAGAGTGTGTGCAAACTGAAACGGGAGCTATTACTCTCTTCATCTTATCCTTTCATCATTTTTCATTTCATTTCACTTCATCTGTGTGTTTTTCTGTGTCTATCAGTGTGAGTGGCAGTGAGTGGGCGCATGAGAGCGCAAGAGAGGGATGAAGGAGGGGAGGAGCAGGGAGAGAAGAGACGGTGTCAGAGCTGCTCGCGGCAGCTGAGAGATATTCATGGACAATAAACAAGATCCACTATACAAAAATATGCTCAAAGTTTGGATAGAGTACCTCTACACACACTTACACACACACACACACACTCTCTCATCCCCATGTGCATGCACACAATAGATTTATATGATTATCAGAAAAGGAGATGAGGGAGGAATGTGACATCCAAACACGGTTTGCTCGCTACGGTAGGAAATAGGGGATGTTCTGCTTCTGCTTAATCCAATAACAAGAAACAGCCAATTCTCACAGTTTTAAGAATAACATTGCAGTTCTAACCCAGAAAGCAGAGAAAACCTGTTGAAAGTACACACTCTGCTGCTCACTCGGTATTACTTAGAAAAGAAGCAGCTGTGTCTGGAAATATGGTGAAAGTTTACTCTTGCATAATAACTGGAACTTCAGGTATAATTTGGTTAATATGGCGTTAAACTCTGATGCAAGTTCCGACTTCAAAGCCCCTGAAAACTTGGTTTCAAATCTTCATGGTGCTAAACTCTGATCAGGGCACAGAAATTTATTTATTTATTTATTTTTGATCTTTTTTTTCTTAAAGAGTCTTAAACTGTGAAAAGTACATAAAAAACACAAACTACAGAAATACCAACATTTTTTTAAGTTTAAAAAGCTGTAGTTGTGAAAGAATCTATAAATCTTAGTTTTTCTAATGATAAACAAAGGGTGCATTAGTGTGTGGCCACCGGGTGGCTCCAGGATGGCCTCAGGACATTGTTGAACTTGTTTCTTTTTATCACTAACATTGAATTAATATTATCATGTTCATTGCATTTATATGTGACACTGACTAGTGTTTCCTCACACAAATGGACATGTTTTTAAAAAGGAAAAGACCTGATGAGCAGAACAACAGACCACTTGACAAAAGCCTAGCTTAGTTTTATCAGCTGGCCCTCTTATGAACTATTGTTACTTGTGGGTCTTTCTATAGAAAAGTTTGGGACAGCCTGACATCAGCCTGATGATGTGGACAAATCTTTGAGCTCACTCACTGGAGTATTGGATTTTTGTATGATCAATACATCAATTTGCTTGAGTACCTTGATCTGTCAGTAATTTAATGTACCACATTAGCCAAAAGAAATATTGCTGTCTAGTTGTTTTAGCCAGAAACATCTTCTGATTTGATTTTCTAAAAACATTATTTTGATAAGATTGAGGTAGATTGGACTCAGTGTCTCGGGTGCATAATTTTTTCACCAGCGGGCACTGACTAGATAGTTTTCTTCTATAAAATATCATGCTAATGACCGTTCTTGGGTGTCAATTTTAATAATCTGATTTTGCAAAATCTCAAATGGGTGTCAGCTTTAGAAATTTAGAATTACTAGATATTAAAATATTGATTAACATGCGCTCTGACTGAAGTTTTCAAAAGCAAAAGTCTGTGCCAAAGTCAGAGTAAAGACCCTGAAGGCTATATAACTGTATGACGTTGTGATGTATTTACTTGTGTCATGTCTCTGTGTGTCTCTGTTTACCGTCTGAGAGTGCTCCATCCACAACCTCCTGTTCGTGGCGACTACTGTGTGTCTGACCTGCCTGATACTCGAGTCGACTCCCATCTGCCTGTGTTGCGACACCTTGCTCTGGCCTACATTTCAGGCCAACTCAAACTGCTGTTATGCTGTTCATACTTACTGAAGCAGCATCAACAAATCTTGTGATAATAATGAGCTAAAATGTCTGTTAAAAAAAAAATCCCACTTTTTTTTTTGGATACCCTCAACCAAGTAATGACACCAGTTGAGAACAAGAAGGAAATGAGGGGAGAGCTGTGACGGAAAAATGACATGTTTTACAGTTTCATTTCTCAGTAACCGTAGAAACAGCCCCTATGGATGTAACATTGTTGTCACCTTGGAAACAAGATTGGATGTAAGAGAGCAAGATAGGAGTAACGTATGGAAAGGGTCGAGGAGCGATTGATGCCATTATGGCAGGTTATACTTGGCATAATAAGGCGTAATGTGTGTGTGTGTGTGTGAGAGTACCTGAGTTTCTGTGAGTGTCAGTCTAACAAAGAGAAATCAAGGCGTAGGGAAGAATTAATCAGCGCCCTCTTTTCTTTCTTTCGGTGGAGCGTTCTGATGGATACAGTTATTATGTAAATGATTGTTCCTGCGTATGCTCTGCAGATCCTAATTTTGCCTCCTGCGCAGAGAGATCTAAAAGTGTGTGGGGGTTATGTGGGTGTAACAGATTAGTAGCATCTCCTCTATGAGTGGAGTGAACTACACTGACCTCTGAGTCACAGTAACCCTCAGATCGCAGCGCTGAGCGCTTTACTGCGCTCTCTTTCCCTGCTGGTTTAAACCAGTTGTGGATTTTTTTTCTACACATATTCAAAAGCACTTTAACGTCTGGTTGTAAAATTTAGATCTTTTGGTTCCACCCATCCTTTTTAATGACTGAAATCTTCTAAAAACTATCTTAAATTAATCCTTAATATCTTTGCAGTCTGGAGGAAATGTCCAAAAACATTATGCAGAGCAGGTTTAGGAGGAAGTCCTTTCGATTCCAGTATTGAAAACAGCTTTGTATTCCTGGAGTCTGACTTATTCAAAGATTTTTTTTAAAAACAGGAACTTTTTTTCTCCAATCTCAGCCAAAAAACACAAAAGATAAAAAAAGATCTTCAGTGGAGGAATGAGATAGGAGAAGGGACCCTGTGTTGAGAAATGCAGATGTATTGGTGGGACGTCTTGTTTCAGGTATGGATGAGATGATGAAATAAACCCCAGGAAGTTGAGTTTGAGTAATAGATTCATAAGTTTAAAGATTCATCAGTTACCAAAACACTACTTAGCACTTAGTATTACTAAAAGGCTCAGTTTTATTGCTGGAGATTCATCACAACAACAATAATTTTATGTTTTATTATGAGAAGTTTGAGCTAAAGAGTAGAAATATGCTGCTCTACTTACAGGGAGATGTGCTCGCATCTGAAGTGTTTTGCTCAACACTGATTTTCTGCAGGGTGCCGATGCAGAGGACTCATTAAAATAAACAAGGCAACAGGGCTGGTGTCAGTCTGAACCTTTAACTGCATATAAAGATGGAGCACATGACAGCTCCCAAAACATCTTGATTGCCTCCTGGTGTCTGGCTGCTCAGTAGGTCATAAATAATGTAATCAGGTCTGACATGGGTCAATCCAAATGATCAGAGTGCTGTTTTTTTTTAAACTTTGGTAACATCATGATTGATTGACAGCTAAATCTTACCTGGAATTTATTTGAGCAAGACCTCGATACTGAAGATCCACCCCTGCCATCAGTGCTGCAAAGACTCCTTTTGTTGACACATTTTTGTGCAATTGAATTATTAAATGTTTTTTTCCTCCGTTAATTTACATAAAGCCCTTCTTGCAGGGCACCTTCCCCTTTAAAGTTTTATGTAAGAAACTCTCTCTTTTCTACAGAAGCAGAAACCTGGAGCTTCATCTTTGTTTTCAACTAAAAGCCTGAATACCTGCACCACCTCTCACTTAATGTTTGACCTTAAAACTAATGAAAAGTTACATCTTACAATAATTTCAAGAGATTTGAAAAAAAAGTTACATAAACTTAATGCAGCCCTGCTCTTATGATCTAAAATTCTAAAGGGAACAATTTGATTTCACTTTGCAGCTTGATAAGAACCTTGAAAACTGAACATAGCTTAAAGACGCCTGGATTCAAGTACTCAGTCATCAAAACCTTGAAGTCAGTGGTGAAACATTTGGAAGAAGATTAGCGAGAACGCAGCCCACGAGTATGTTCTGTAACCCTCTCAGAGTCTCACAGGTTAACAGCAACAGATGGGGAGAAAAGTGAATGATGCACACAGACTAAAACACAGGAAAATATATATATGAAGATACTTTTCTGCCACAGTGGAGACAGGAGATTTTTTAAACACTACTAGCACCTATATGAGTGTGGGTATGCATATCTGAGTCTGTGAAGTGTATTAGATATTTATATGTATTTTCTTTTTCTTCCTGAAATTAATGTTCTTGTATAGTTTTCAAAAATGAGAACAGCAGACCTCATCTTTCATTCCTCTTTTCTGAACCCCCCGATCCTCTCTTTCCTTTCCTCCATGGCTCTCGGGTTAGGTCAGGTTAGATTCCAAGTAAGCTCCAAAATAATCATCGTAACTTATATGAGGGAGCTTAGAGCGAAAGCTCGACAGAAATTCCATCTGAAAGCGGTCTGAAATATTTTGATGTTGCCCTCAAAATCCTTAAGAATATTATCTGCAACAAGAAAGAAAAATACTTTGCTATTTTCAGGGTTTATTGGAATTAATTACTTTATTTTTCAATCAAATCAATTTGCACTTCTGACACAAACTAAACAGTAGGCACTAATCATTAACACAAGAATTAAAATTCTGTTTATTTAAATACTCTGTCTTTTAGAGTCAGGCATTTTTCCACCAGAAATTTCAGCTCTATGTTACAAGACAAAATAATATTCAAAACTCAACACAAAGGTTGAAAATTAGTAAAATAAATGACATCTGTGGCAAATGTCAGCAGAATTAGGTTACACAGGGAGCGTAGCATAAATGTTAATCATGTATTTGGCATTTCACTAATGTGAGGTAGAGGGAGGGGCAGGACGGCATCAACTGTGCTTAAGCACATATTAGTGCTCACTAAGAGACACAGTGACAAACACACACACACACACACACACACACAGATGGAAGATCAAAGGCTGCAGAGTGACTGGTAAGTGACAGCTTGATCAGAAAGTTTCATGTTTCTGCTTTTGACTGATCCGACAGGAAACAGACACACAGCCTCCGTATCCTGGCAACAGCCCTCTTTCTCTGTGGCACTGAGAGATGGACAGGATGCAAGGCTGTGTGTGTGTGTGTATGTGTGTGTGTGTGTGTGTGTTTTTGTGTCTGTATACGTGTGTGTATATAATGGATTGTGAATACACTGGTGTCTTGTGTGCGTTCAACTTCCCCAAATCTGTCGGACCCGGCAGTCCGTCCATAACTTCATGCTGCATGGTCAAACTTTCAAACAGACAGAACTTTATTTACAATGTTCACACAGCTTTTATGCTAATTGTTGGCCCTAGTAATGCTAATACATGCCTTAGTAAGAGAAGCACAGACAGTAAATTTAAAGATAGCTGAATTCCATTTGGCTGCTCCGCTTTCAAGGTCTCGCTGTTTATGCATGCTGGCTACAGCGCCTGAACTTGCAGACTGATCCTTCGTGGCTTGCAAAGCTGCAAGGATACACAAGCCCCTGACGAGACGAGCTTTGAACCATATGACTTTTTATTGTCGGTTTTTCTAGAATATTTTTTTAATGCAACTTAGTGTCTTCTCTTTTACACTTCACTTCGATTTTATATGTCTATATAGTGTTTTTTCATGATGCAAATATAAAGTCTGGTCATACTGGTGTTTACATTTAGTCAGTGAGTACAAAATATCCTGAGTGAGCCCTCTTGCAGAATCGATAAATCAGGGATTTAACTTTCCAATCACATACTTGTTCATTCAATGAGTTTAAAGTGTGATGAACTTGAGACACAAAAGAACATTGTTAATTTTATTTGTTCTTTTTTTGAGACAAATCAGGATGTCTGCTGTCTGAGAGGCCTCCGGCGCAGCCATATAACACATTGCCTGTTGATTTTGGATAATTCACTCACTGTAGGATTCATTTTTCAGTGCAGTGATATTGCCGTGGAGTGTGGTCCACATTTCTTTTTCTCATATTTATTATTTTTGTAGGTAGTTTCAGCCTAACTCCAGTGAACTCATCACAGCGTGACTTTACCAAACCATCACTTAAATCCATCCATTCAGGCCAGACTGCAGCATCAGCAGTTTGATTCAAAGAGCTGCTGCTGTCGGCCAGAAATTGGTCCGGTATCATGACAGTTCTGCTTATTTTGATTCAGTCTTCAAATGTATTCATTCTAACTGGTACAAGGGAGTTCTCATACATCCTAAATTTACACGAAGAACATTATTCTGATTAAGTGCCAGGCTTGATTTAAATAAACATGAAAATTGAATGACATGGAGTATTTAAGGGTGTTATTATTACAAAGGGAAGTGACGATGTTGTGACGAACTTTATTATGACGAAGGAAAGATAAATCAGATTGCCATGGCTACGAACCATGGATGCATGTGGATATAATGCTGCAGATCATCAGAACACAATCTGCAGAGGAGATACATGTGAATGCCAGGTGTAAACGGTCCTTTGGTATATTTGCTTGCGTAGGGACTTTTGAGCATGTCTGCATGTAAGTGTGTTAGAATATATGTGTGAAAGAATATCTGACTTTGGCTCACCGTATGAGATGTCATCTCGTGTGGGTGGAACAAAGAGAGCGTACCTCTGTGCGTGTGTGTGTGTGTGTGTGTGTGTGCGTGTGTTTGCGTGTGTGTATGAGTGTCTTAATCCTGCCCGTCAAAATGATTTTACAGACCTCGCTCATCTCCTCCAGTCTTTCCAAACAGAGGAAGAGAAGATTAGTCACACCTCCTCCACTCTTGCTCTCAGTCTCTCCCTTTATCCTCTCTTCCACAAGTGTGTATCTTTGTGTAAGTGTGTGTGTGTGCGTCTGTGTGTGTTTGTGCGTATGTGTGTGCGCACACGAGGGTGTGTTTGTGTTTGTGTGTGGGCTCAGCGGTTTTACGTAAAGCTCCATAGAAAAGGCAAGAGTCAAGCAGAGAGTCCTTGGCAGCAGAATACAATCGCTGCTCAATGGACCATTTTCTGCAGAGCTGACCCTGCCATATTGAGTTTTCTGTAGAGGAGCGCTTGCACGCACACGCACACACACACACACACACACACACACACACACACACACACACACACACAAACTCATACATACACTAGGCTTTATAAGATGAGGCTGTAGTGAAACATTCAAAAATACGAAAGAGAAATGACACACAAACACATGAAGAAGGTTTATAAATCGAACAGCGTGCACACACAGGGACATTACACACTTAAAAACACACAAACACATTAATCTAAGTACACACACATACACATGCAGATATGCAGATGACAGAAAGCTGTGGCTTTTCAGAATTATGTGCCCACGTTTGGCTTGATAATGATAATTACCACCTAATCACATATTCACACGCAGAGCGTAATTACCCACACAGCTGTTTATACACACTGTTTGTGTGTTTGAGTATGTATGCATGTGTTTATAAAGCGTGTGCAGGGGTACATGTGTGCCTTTAGGTCAAAGGGAAGTGCGCAGTGTTTCCTGCCGTGTGGAAGTGTGTGTGATGACATGATGACCTCTTCATAGGAGTCGCTCAGTCACCTTTGACCTTTAGCCATAATGAGACTTTTGGGGGGGAAAAACCTTGATTTGTACACCGTCACGTAGCTTGTGTTTTCAACCATGAGTCGTGACTAAAAAGACGTTTGAGATCCTTCCTAAGCTTTTATAATTTTTTTTTCTTATGCAGAGTATTTAAGAGTATTTTAAACCGTCCTAGTCTATTTGTCTGTCAATTACGGGGAAATGATGTCTTCAAAACAAGTAGATGCTAAAACATGATGTCGGAAAACTGCAAAATTTTCTTGTTATAATCTTGTGAACAATTCTTAAATAATAATTGTCTCTTTTTCTCTCTCCTTTTCTTTCATTGATTCCTGTTCCTTGTACTGATGCCCCAATGACACTTCTCTTTAAGGTAAGAGACAAATGCACACACTTTCTGTATCCCAGATAGACAGACAGACAGACAGACAGACAGACAGACAGATAGACAGATAGATAGATAGATAGATAGATAGATAGATA